>VZDJ01000403.1:341244-397418 GCA_008694505.1 Cyanoderma ruficeps
AAAAAAAAAAAAAAGAAAAAAAGGTCAAAAAACAGGAATACACACAACAAGTTAAAAATGGGCAAGCAAGATTTTACAGTTTTACTACATGTGTCCAAAACAGGGCCAGATTTTGGATTTTTTTTTTTGTTAATTGTTTTCTGGGTTCTCCCTAAAGGCTTCTGAGCAAAAGATCCCTGAATTTCTGAATCTTCTTCCTTTGGCCACACCTCCTGGGGGCTCCAGCTTCTGATTGTTGTGGTATATCTACATTGTTTTCCCTTTTTTGTTTTCAATTTGAAGAAAGCACTCAACCCTCTCAGAACAGAGGGTGCATAGGCACAGCAGAGACACAGGTTTGCTATGCAGGCTTCCACCAGAATGAGAGATATTAAAAAACAGGAGGTTCTTTGAAAGAAAAAAAATATCTGGGCAATGGGATTGGAATTAAAGTACTGACCACAAACAAGCCAGGGAGTCCAACCTACACTACAAGTGAATTTGTGGTTTGCTGGGATTGGGAAGGATCCCTTGGACAGCTCCACAAATACACACANAAAAAAAAAAACCAGAACAAAAAAAACCCCAACTTGCTCTGCTCCACCTTCAGCAAAGCAAATTGACACATTCTTAGTTGATGGGGAGAGAGGTAGGGGGTAACCTGGAGGCCAAATTATTTGAGGAGAATATGTGAAAAGGTGATGGGGGAAGAACTCACCATACTGACCAAACTGCTGCAAGATTAATGTCTAACAGGCAGGTCCTGAGCATCTCTAGGTGGACTGGACTGGTTTGTAAATGTCAACGCTGGTTAAGAAAAGACTAATTTATACCTCTATGGACAACAGTTTCTTAACGTTCCAAGGATGTGGAACAGCTTCTTTTTGTCAAGAAGATCCGTTTAAATCCAGCAGAGTCACTTGAGCACTGAATGTTTCAAAGCAGAACCCAGGGAGCTTTATCAAAGTGATTTCTTTCACTAAGTGTTGTGTGCATTTCGCTCGGGTGAATCTGTCCACGGATGAAACTTGCACGGGGGTTCTCATGGATTCCTTCTCCTGCCCCAGCTGCTCAACAACCAGTTACCAAAAACCCCAAGAAATCCTCCGGAAAAAGACAACGCTACCTGCAGAAATTCCCGGCTGTGAACCCCCGGCTTTTAACTGTCCCACCGGCTCTTCTTCCGTTTTGGGGGCTCTGGCACAGCAAAACCATCTGTCTTGTTGTCTCGGCTGTTGGCCTCCTTCCTGTTCTCTCCATTCCTGCTCTCGCTGCTGTTCCTGCTGTCCCCGTTGTTGCGGCTGCCGCCGCCCGGCGAGTCGCTGAAGTGCCGGCCCTCTCCGTGGCGATGGATGTCGCCGCCGTGGCGGCCGTCGCCGTGCCGGGAGGGGTCGCCGTGCCGGCCTCCGCCTTCGCCGTGGCGCTGGACATCGTTGTAGCGCTGGCCATCGCTGTAACGCTGGGGCTGGGCATCGTTGTAGCGCTGGGCATCGTTGTAGCGCTGGGGAGGGGCATCGTTGTAACGCTGAGCGTCGCTGTAACGCTGGGGCTGAGCATCATTGTAACGCTGGGGCTGAGCATCGTTATAACGCTGGGGCTGAGCATCGTTGTAACGCTGGGGCTGAGCATCGTTATAACGCTGGGGCTGGGCATCGTTATAACGCTGGGGCTGAGCATCGTTATAACGCTGGGCATCGCTGTAACGCTGGGGCTGAGCATCGTTGTAACGTTGGGCATCGCTGTAACGCTGGGGCTGAGCATCGCTGTAGCGCTGGGGCTGGGCATCGTTGTAACGTTGGGCATCGCTGTAACGCTGGGCATCGTTGTAGCGACCACCACCTTCCCCTCGGCCTCCGCCTTCCCCCCGGCCCCCGCCCTCCCCTCGGCCCCCGCCCTCCCCGCGCCGCGGGGTCTCGCCGTGCCGACTGTTCCGGTTGTCGTTGTACCGTTCTCTGACAACGCCGCCGCTGCCGCCGCCGCCTTCCCGGCTGTTGGCACCGGCGTTGGCGTTGTTGAAAGCCTGCGCTCCGCCGCTCGGGAAGGGCGGGACGCTGCTCAGGGTGCCCGTGCTGGTGAAGCCGGGCACGCCCTTGGCTGCCGCGGTGGCGGCGATGGGGCTCTCGGGGTTGGAGCTGTTCTGCTGCGCTGAACTCGTGGGGACGGAGTTCAGGCTCCCGGCGCTGGTCCAGCCGCTGGCACCAGCGGCAGAGCTCCCAGTCTTTTGGTTATTTAAACTTGCAGCAACGAAGTGACTCTTGTACTGGGACTGCAGGAAAGGGAGAGACAAAAGAGAGCAGGTTTGGCTCTGTGCTGCCCCACGGAACACACAGAGTCATCGTGTGTTCGCAAGCCCGGCTTGGATTTTGGGGAAAAAGAGTTCCCAGAGAAAGTCAGTCCTGGAGTGGTTACATTCCTGCTGTGCTTATGGACACACAGTAACGGGCACCTCCCACCAGACCATACCAAGGGAATTCCTATATTGTGGGGTTAATTTTTACACTGAAGAGAAAGAGCTTCTGCTTCCCCTTTTGCTTGCAGTTACACTACTGCTGGTAAGCAACCTCAAGAGAATCAAGCCCAGGTGCAGAGTCCAGAAAGGAAAAAGAGCAAAGAGGCAGCAGAAAACAAAGTCTGGCAAATCTGTGCAAACATGTTCACTCCAGCCTGCACCAAATTCCACCACTGGGGACTGCTCCGAGTGACACAGCCACAACCACCACGCTCAACTTCCCTGAAATAACAGGGTGCTGCATTTTCAGGGGAGAAAAGGAGTCCAAGCATGGAACCAACCTGGAAAGCTGCTTTCATTGCTGTCAGCCTGTCCCCCATGGCCCCTGTGGATGGCTTGTAGGCCTCGTAGTTGCTCATCACACTGTTGTTGTTTCCACGGTCCTGTGGAAAAGCACAAAGGGCAGCTGCAGAGGTTTATCCCACACAGACACACTCAATTCAATCACTGCCCACATCTATCCTGTCCCTGCACTCAGGAAATGGATCCACTAAGAATGACAGACTTCCAGAGAGCCCTGAGCAGTGCAACAGTTTGCTCCATTTCTTTTCTGCCAAGAATCAGCCTGGAAATGGCTTTTGAAGTAAATTATTAGTGTTTGCTTTACAGTGACAGTCTATTTTATGAGGAATCTCCAAACCTTCTGGATCACTCTAGCTCTAAAAAAAAAAAAGCAGCTCTTGAGAAGAGAAGACCAGCACAGGAGACTTTCCCTTGGGATATATGATCCTAACTCTGAAAGATACTGAGCTATGAGAACTTTTAAAGCGGACACTGTAATTCAGTACCAAGATTTTTGTAAATTAAAGAGTAACCAGTGTAAAAGTGAAAAAGTTCCAAGAACCTGTGAACAACCTTTTCAGCATCTCTACTTACAGTGTTTTCTGAGCCCAGCCCGGGGCGTTCACGGTATCCCAAGCCACCACCACCAATATTCAGCTTCTTGCCCTTCCCTCCTTTAAAACGGGATTTCCGGAACCACGGATTCTGGAACAGGAGGACAAATGCTTCTCAACACAGGGAATAAAAAGCATCATAAATGCATGCAATGAGGCTGAGAAAAAAGGAATACTGGGCATTTCAAAAGACAAACATAAATACTGTTTTCCATTCAACCACACAGCTGCTGTAGGCAGTTCTGTCATATGGGTCTAATGCTTTCTAATTTTACACCTTCAACTTCAGGTTAAGGTTTTTGGGGGTTTGCATTCTAATAAACCCAGGAATAAACACAATTTCCAATGGCATCACTTGGGAGCTCTGCTCTTGCTCATACTTTGGTTTCACTGATTTAGGCCAGTACTTGGCTAAGGAGAAATGAGGGTCTGTCAGCAAAACTTTCTGTACCAACCAGTGGCCAGGGAATGTCTGCCCAAGCAGACCTGCTGTTTCCAGGTGTTTAAATAATAGTTGGCTGCACCTCTTTTTATGCCCTACAGTCTCTCCAAATGTGAGTAAGTCCATTGGCTTCTTCATGCTCCTCTCAAGGCAGTCAGGGGAGCTCTGCTTCACTAATCCTGCCCCTTCTGAAAATGCTGCCTGTGTCAGAAAAAGTATTTACTTTTGGCAGCTGCGTTCCAAGCTGCTTGCTAAAGGTATCCACAGGCCTGCTAATCTGAATCTGGGAGTTGCCAAAAAGCCTGGGCTGTCTTGCAGCTACACAGGCAGCAAAAGACAAAAAATTAAAGAGTTGATAAGTTCAGTGGCACAATGGCTGCAGCTACCTGTCATACCTAAATATAGCAAACCTGCCAGAGAGCACTGCCAAGCAGGTGGAACAATCAAGCAACAACCCTTTCATAGAGGTAATGTCCCTGTAATTGTTTTCTAGTTTAGCTTTCAACTAAGCTGCATCTCCCAGGTGCCTGCTATAAATCTGACTGTAATGAGACACTGGAATGCTCTGCTGGCATCAGCAGATTACAGCTCCTAATTTCCTAGGCAGCGCCTGGCCCCAAAATAGATCACATACTGTGCTCCAAAATCTTCATGGATTCTTTCAAAGGCCATTAAAAACACTAGGAAACCTACTTTAAACCAGGACAGGTCCCCAAAAGGTCACTGCTAACACACGATGGAGCCAGCGATGCGAGCTGGCTGATTTCGTTCCGAATCTGAAGCGAAACTTCCTCATCTCGAGTTTGGCTGGTTCGTACCTGCATTGCCAAATCCAGCAGCTCTTTGGAGACGTGCTGGTTGGCACCTTCCAGGTTCCTGACGAGGTCCCCAGCGAAGTTGCTGTCCTTGGGGGTGAGCAGAGTGTAGGCCACCCCCTTCTCCCCGGCGCGGCCGGTGCGGCCGATGCGGTGCGTGTGGGTGTCGATGTCCCGAGCCACGTCGTAGTTGATGACAGTCTTGATGGAAGGGATATCCAACCCTCGAGCTGGAAGAAAGAGCAACGTGGTGGGAAGTGTCATTATCCCCCAATTAACACAAGGCAGTTCTTCTGGTACCAGGGTATCACCCTGCTCTGGTCCTATGGGTAAAAGGAATGTCAGCTAATGAAAGAACAGCAACAGCTTCCTTAAGACACAGCTTTTCTGGTCCCTTCCAGCTCAGGACATCCCATGGTTCTGAAAAGCCCCTGGAACACAGTGTCCTGTGTTCTGCAAGTGCAGAAGCCAATCTGGTTGCCTTCCACTGAAATATGTCTGCCTTTCTGCTGATACCCCCAGCTTGTCTGAGCTGCTTTCCGAAAGGTCACATACCTGCCACATCAGTAGCTACCAGGATGGGGATCCCCTTTTTCTTAAATTCCGAGATGACTTTATTCCTCTCACTCTGGTCCATGTCCCCGTGAAGCAGCCCCAGGTTATGATCCTCCTGCTTGAGGTTATTGGCCAGTTCCTCTGCGTTGGCTTTCTTGGTGACAAAGAGGAGGACGCTCCCGGAGGACGTGAACTCCACCAGGCGCCGCGTCAGCCAGTTCCACTTGCTGGGCCCAGAGGGGAAAATCTCCACAATCTGAGTGACATCCTCGTTTGCCTAAGGGGAGGAATGTCCTCGGAGT
This sequence comes from Cyanoderma ruficeps, assembly GCA_008694505.1. Classification (NCBI taxonomy): domain Eukaryota; kingdom Metazoa; phylum Chordata; class Aves; order Passeriformes; family Timaliidae; genus Cyanoderma; species Cyanoderma ruficeps. The sequence continues at coordinate 346,743 of VZDJ01000403.1, forward strand.
CAGGAAAGTGGCAGGAATACAGAGACTTCCCCAATGTTCTGCATCACAACTAATAGAGTGCAGTGCAGCTTATAGCAGCGCTACCTACAAGTTGCTCTGAAAGATTTAATTTTTATATATTTTAGTATTCAAGGATGATGCTCCCACTACACAGTAGTAGTTTAGATCAATGGATAGAGGCCCTGTGATTGAGCTGGGAAAGCTGGTGCTTTTCTTAAGCAAAATCAAGGAAAAAATTTTCCATGAAAGAAGAGGCTTCAAGCAGTATTTTTTTTGTTGTAAAGGGACCTGATATAAAAACCAAAAAGCACAGAGAGCTGGTTAAAAGAAGGATAGTCTGAAGGCATCTCGTGAAATTTCTCAACAGTTTCAATATATTATTAGCAAAGTTTCTTCCCAGCAAGTTTATATCTTCCCACTTCATCAGCTTCCTACCAGATCCCAGCCTGCTGATAGTTCAGCTGTCACTGTCAAGCAAGTCCAGCATCAATATTCCCAAGTAAACCACAGGACAGAGATTTTAAGTTTCAGATTCTTCACTGCAGAAGTTGTAATGGCTTTGCTTATGCTTTTGAGACAAAACTAAAAGATACAACCATTGATTCAGCCTAATAACAAAAATAAACCACTGCATTAATGTTCTACTCCTTGATGAAACCTCCCAACACTACAGGAATATCTGCTGGTGGAAAGGTCAATAAGATAAAAATAGAAACCCACAAAACTTTCTACTTTTGCTAAGCACAAATTATTTAAAACTAACTATAAATGATGATTTTTGCAGTTTAACTTAAAATTTCAGAGAACAGAAACAGAACAATCCCTTGCCCTGTGTGTCTCACAAGCATCATGGAATTACCTCTCCAATGTCTCCCTGCACAACCCGAATTGGGTCAATCAGAATATCCCGGGCCAATTTCTCAATCTTCTTACGGAACGTGGCACTGAACAAGAGGGCTGGAAGAGAAACAGGCTTCAAACCCCTCGAAGTCAAAACTTCCTTTCAGAACTGTGAAAACACTGCACGGATGTTGTGAAGGAGGACCCAGATTCCTGAGTGGCAGTGAACTGAAGCTGAGGTTTGATGGGTTCTAATGGAAATTACCAACCACTGTTAGAATACCACAGAGTGGAAACACCTTTCATGAAATCTGAAATATTGATAATATGGGGCACTGCTGTGAACTTTCTCTTGTGGCAGCTCAGAACACTGAATTTCAAGGCATATGAACATGAATACAGCTAATCACCTTTGGTCTGAGTGCAGTCAGTGCAAAGATTACAGAGAGATGAACTGAATGCCCACATGTCACAACTGCTCCCTCCCAACAGCCCACGCTGAGAATAACACCAGTGGACTTTGGCACGAGTCTCCTGGTGTGGCTGAGTCCAGAACTGGAAACCCAAGCTCTGCTCCAGACTCACTGTTTACTCACTCTGTCTGTCAGGACGTACGTGGCTTGCGATTGATCTGACCTGATATTCTGCAAAGGAGAAGAAATGCTCTAATCAACCCTGTACACTCATTATTCAGAAAAACTAAGTCAAAATGCAGCTTCATTGCTTTATTTAAAGTATAACCACGGAAAGAATGAGTGCTTCTCACTCACTATTTAGTTTTACAGACCCCCTAAGCTGGGACTGGGCACCACTGCTTCCCAAAGTAGTGACTTTAGTTCAGTACGTACCAAACCCCATATCAAACATCCTGTCAGCTTCATCAAACACAAGGTAAGTGACTCTCTGCAGGTTTGTAGCTTTCTTTTTCACATGATCAATCAAACGACCCTAGGAAGAAAATAAACGTACCTTTAAAAACATGTTAATATATACAACCACCTAGCTGCTTTTCATCCTGACTTACCAGAGACTTAGACCAGAAAACATCTCAAGGCTTCAGTCTAGAATTAAGTGTCAATATTCGCGTCATAGCAACAGATCCTTACAACATTTTTTTTGTCAAGCTGAAGAGTGCAAACCCCTGGTTTTGGTGCACACAGGTACTTACTGGGGTGCAGACCACGATCTCTGCCCCCTCCTGCAGGGCCTTGGCTTGCTCCCACATGCTCCCTCCTCCGTACACGGCCACGGAGCGCAGGTTGTAGGCCTTGCCAAAGCGCTTGCACTCCGAGTGGATCTGAGGACACAAACACAGCACAGCTCCCATCAGACAGCTCTGAGACAACACACCTACCCTGGAAATGCAGCACAGCTCCTGAAATGCAGTCTTAGCAACTGAGTTAATGAAATTATTCCCAGCTCCTCAGGGGTGAATACTTCGACACGTGTGGATAATTTCCAGTAACTTGAGAAACCTATTTAGGCATCCAACAATAATTTAACCTGCAGGCTCTATCCTTTTGCACATACAATTTGTCACATTGCATCTACAGCATCTTATACCTAAAAATACTATAGGAGCACAGTGCAAAAATTTAAAATTTTAGGTTTGTCACGATCCTTCAAGAAAACAACAGTAGAAAGAGCTGTGAGCTGGAGCCAGGCTGCTCGTGCACAAAGTCATTTTTTCAAATACTTTCCTGAGGTTCTCTGATAATTTTTGCCAAGAATTTTGCCTGCTTCTCCAAGCAGACTGGCTGGCACACAGAGGAATGCTACACACCCACCTGCTGGCAGAGCTCCCTGGTTGGGCAGACAATCACTGCAATGGGACCATCCCCAGGCTCAAGCTCCTTCTGATCCATGATGTGGATCAGCATTGGCCAGATGAAGGCAGCTGTTTTCCCACTTCCAGTCTTGGCTATCCCAATCATGTCTCTGCCACTTAGTGCCACTGGAACACCCTAAAAAGAAGGAGATTCTAAGCCCACATTATGCCCACCATAGCACATCCTCATGCTAGACAGCACAGGAAAACTCAGGTAATGAGGAAAGCCCATGACAAAAACCCCCTGAACTTTTCATAGATTTCTCTAGGTAAGAGACATCACTTAAATGCTTTTCATTCACTAAAAAAAAAAAAAAGAAAAGAAAAAGGAATATGGATATACTTACAGTGGTCATTTAACAAGAAAAAAAGTGGGTAGACTTCTATTTACAAAATATGAAAGCCATTTTTCTAGACAAACTCGCTCTGTAGGCAACTAGAATTGCATTTGTCACATCTTCATGTGGATGAGGGAGCTTTGCATGTGTTCTTTTCCTTCTCTTTACAAGTTTGAGAAGTAACACTCACCTGACATTGTATTGGAGTGGGTTGGGTATACTCAGATTTCCTAATCTGATGCATAAGTTGCTCATCAAACCCAAAATGAGCAAAACTACTGCCAGGCCTTGGAGGAGCAGCCCCGGAGACCTTGGAAAGAGAAAAAGATCTTTGTTCATGAAGAGTGAGAGAAAAACAAAGAGCAATCTGTAAAAAAAACCTACAAAAAAAGGGTCTCTCTTCCTCTGAAAAATAACTTTACTTTTTCAGTGGACATTAAATTTAACTGGGTGCAAATTCCAGATGCTTTGTGTAAATGAGACTTTCAGGTATAAAAATTTAATTATCTGTCAATCGACATGAGCTACTAAACATCGTTTTTACCTCCTTGTGTCTAACTGGTGTTCTACCCCAAATAATTCCCTTCATGGAATGTCACCCCACCAACATGTCACAAATGGCAAAGAACCAACTTCTGCATCTATTTCCAGTTTTAACTCTGCATCTATTTCCAGTTTTAACTCCTGGCTCTGGAGGTCTTTAGCCCAAGTAGCATTTCCTCACTGCCCACTTCCACAAAAACATAGGAGACTTCTAAGAAATCAATGTCACTGAAGGTGTCTGAGAGGCTTAGATTCAACAGATGGAGTTCCCAGTGAAAATCTTCATTAAAACTAAGATAGTCCAAAAATGAAAGGGAGTTGAAAGCTGCTGGGAGGGCAGTTTTGGGACCAGCTTACCCGGAGATTCAGCTTGTGCCGTAACTCCACCACCTGCTGCGGAGTCAGGCTGGTGATCTCCTCATGCTCATCATAGAAATTCTTCTCAAACGGTGGGTATTCAATCTACAATGTAATTAATTAATTAGTCAGTTAGTCCAGACTCAAGATTGCTCTTTTCCTGAAGTTCTTAATTGTCTGCCAGAACATTTGCTTAAATGAAGCCATTTCAAGGACCTTTAATATGACTTACCAAAGAAAGCAGTGAAACATTACAGGGGCCTTCTTAGCTCCTGCTTTCTGGAATGCCTCAAACAGAAGAGAAGAGAATTCCCTCCTACCTCGGAATGGTCAATAGGTGGAAGAGGATCAATGATTTTTTTGGACGGTGCGATTGGGTTCCCATCACTATCATACTCCAGGTTATCCTCTTCCTCCTCCTGCACCACGCCAGCAGTTGGGTTCTCAGCCATGTAGCGAAAATAAGCTTCCTGCAGCAAAAGAGAGCAGCAAACTCACATACAATAGGATGCAAAAGTACTGCTGCTTGTTGAAGTGATGTGCTAAGTTTTTGATGAAGTATGTGCTAAGTGGCTGCTTGCTTTCACACCCACCACTGAGGAAAAAGGCAACTAGGTTCACTAAAACAGATTCTTCTAATAAACACCAACAGATACATCCTGAAGGACAAAAAGTACAAATGAAGAAAACGACTCCAGTGTCAGCTACACCACCAAATGCTCCTAAAGAACAAACTTCTCTTGTGTCTGCTTAACTCCTTCTACCAAGTCCTGTTATGTTTAACAACAGAAGGATCTATTCCTATTTCCATATGAACAAAGCATGAAGCACTGTAGGTTTCTGACCAGAGAACACATTGTTACTAAGCATATGATGTTGATTTTTTTAAACATGCTATGCCAAAGATAGTTTCTTTACTTCCCCTATCTAGATTTTAGGAAATGAAAATAGATCTATTTTTCATTGAACCACCAACAAAAGTGAAAGAAAGTATTTCAGAATAGTCCTTCAAGACAAGCCCAAGTTAAGACAGTCACCCTGTCACGTGCCATCCTCACAGCACACAAAGATGTTTGTGTCTCTCAGATTCTCACTGGCACACCAGTGGTAAGACTTTCTCATAGAGAAAACACCAGTCTTGCTTGACTTGAAGCAAATATTTAAGATCAGATTTGTACAGCAAGGCTCAATTACAAATACACGTAAATACTCATGTGGCTTTTCCATTTTCCTGGCCAATTATCCCTCAGGCAGAGAGCTATGCACACAATACACTTGAACAACAGCTGTTCCCTCACCACACTGGAAGCAGAGGCCTCAAGGCCAGACAACCCCGCCAAGCTCTGCATTAATGCAAGTAACACAAGAGTTAGTAGCTACAACTCAGTAGGAAGGTACATCTTGAAATTGAGTCTTTTCTCTTTATTATTTCTGCTACAGTGATGCTTATAAACCTCAATGAGAACTGGAGATTCTCTGAAAATAGGGATCAAAAAGCCTGATTCTTGCCCACAACATTTCACTGCAAGGAGCCTCCAGAGTCCAGCAGCCTCTCCCTGGTGTCCCCTGGAGCTGACTGTGCTAATCGCAGTGTGGGAGATCCTCAGACACTGAACAACCTGTACAGGAAGGTGAAGTTCAAACTGACTGAAAAAAAATCTTCTTCAATGAATACAATTGTCTAATATTCTTCTTAAAACACTTAGAAGGGTAGAGACAGCAGGGTGACCACTACAGCTTCCTGCTGAATTGTCCGGATACTGCACATGATACTGGAATTTATTTTGTCCCTAGCAGTTATATGTTCGGAGAGGGAAAGTTAAAAAATACAAAACAACAAAAAAAGAAGATAGAAAGACTGCATAGGAACTCACTTGGTCATCTTCCTCTTCAATGTCATCTCGAATACCCCTGGAAAAACAAGCGGAGAAAAAACTTCCCTGCAAGTGTTCCACAGACTCAGCTCAACAGCTTCCCTTGATTAGTGCTGAGCTCCAGATTTCGTGGAAGGCACAACACTATCAACTCGGCAACATTTATATTCCCAACCCAAGGAGTTCTCATATCTGGTGCCAACCATAGCAGTGACCCTGCAAAGACTTCTCTTTACTTCTAGTACTGAGACTGAAAGATTAGGATTCCATCTTCCCAGCAGAAGCCACACCAAAGATCATCCTGGTCTAAGCTCTCGATGCTACAGAAGTCCCATAACTGAAGAGGAATATGAGCCAGGAAGTGCAAATCCAGTTCAGAACTTCCCCAGGTGGTGATTTGGATCCGGTGTCCTGTGTCAGGACCATGTATAATCTGATCAACCCCATGCAATGTAACTCCTACTAATATATCTGACATTTCTATCAAGAATCAAGAGCATAATTGTTTTCCTTGGTCAAAACAAATAGAGAAGGAATTTAAACTTTTAAACTGCAAATTTAGTACCCAAATTGTCGTGTGCTACCTAACCCATAAGGTTTAATGCCTAAAAACCTACTCCAAGTTTAGAAGAGTCTCCAGTACTCCAGATACAGCAGCACTGAGTTATCCTGCTCACATAAATTCAATTTTAAACCAAACCATTCTGATCTCTCCAAGGGTGTGGGAAGCAGAAAAACTATCCAGGCTGATCTGGAAGGCGGCAGGAGTACAACGTGCTGCCCCGATTTCTGTGGCCTAGAAAGGCTCCTTGTGTGGGCTAACCCTCAGTGTTGGTGCAGCCTGCCACAGGCTGCTGCCATGGATTCTTCCCATTTTTACTGCACAAATCCTTACCCACAAGATCTCATGCACAGGTTCATGATGTTTATGAGGTATATACTATACTGTCTAATGAACAACCATCATCAACAAAATGCACTGGAATTCTCTGAGCACCACACGGGACACAGGGCAGGGATGGGAATGAGAAAAAAGAACTTACTTAACGTTCTTTTTTTCTTTGTCTTTATCTTCAAGTCTCTTCATGTCTCGAGCAGCTTGATCCTAGCAGGTCATAAAATTGCCACATGTTAAAAAGACCAAGGTGGTAAAACATGGAAGGGAAAAATGTTCCTGAGCAATAGACCATTATGTCACAGAGACAACACTTCTTGGACTCAACTTTGTCTTGTTCCATATCTGATTATGCTAAATAAATTTTCCGACTAGTACCTTTGAATTTTTATACTACTCTAAGCTTGTGACAGTGTTATTGAAAAAATAAATTCCCCATATTCCTCCTGAATCCAACTAATAACAGAACTGTAGCTAAGAAACAGCTAATCATAAATACAAACAATCTCCATTTAGGTAGTGAAAAACGCACAAAATCTTAGTTTGATGTTCAGAGACAAGCAGACCTCTATGTTGTATTGTTCTGACATCCTCAAACCAGTTCAGTAGTTACTGTCATACCCATTTTTGAGCTCTAACTGACACCATCCTGCATAAACCCCAAAGCTGAGTGGCATTTTGACTGCAGCTGCCAAAGCCCTGAGTGACATTTGCTGCCCCTGAGTGCACACAGGCAATGAATAAACAATTCCCCGAGCTGGCTCTTGCCTCCACTTCAGCCATGAATGCCTCCAGAGGATCATCATCGCTGTCAGAGTCGGCCGATTTGGAATGGAACTGCTGCCGAGTGGGGGAATTCTCTGCAGGGATGTAGGGCAATTCCACATTGCTGGAATCCTCCTCTTCATCCTCAAAGTACCTGGAAAAAAAAAAAACCCCAAACAACAGCCCAGTCAGCACATGGTTCACAGCACTGCGCTGTCATTCGTGGTTTCTGGTTGAGTCAAGGTACCCACACGGATAACAGAAGTCAGTATGGACGCAAGAGAAGATGCTGAGATTTGTTTATTTACAATTATTCATGTTAAAAGTTCAAAGGGATGGCAGGGCAAATAGATATCACAAAACCGAGTCTCTCTCCATCTTTCTTGTAGGCTTCCTTTGGGTATTGGAAGGCCACAATTAGGTCATCCCCAAACTTCTCCAGGCTGAATAATCCCAACTTTCTCAGCCTTTGTTATACATTTATGCAGCCAACAGAAGGGTTAGTAAAGAACTGTGGAGATCAGTGTTTTCCTGTGCAAAAGGTACCCAAATTTATCCTGCCTGGCTCCAACTCTGAGAACACCATAGAGTGAATAAAATATGTTCTCAAGAGGGGAAAGCTGGAGGAGGAAAGCTTCTGCAGGCTACTGTAGTACCTCTCAGTCTTTTGAGCATATTATTAACTATTTATTTATATAAATGCCGCAGATACTTCCCCGGCCTCAGAAACATAAGAACATTACAACCTAGAGCTACACAAACACAACAAGTAACTGTGCTTACGCATTCTCCTCATCGAAATTGGCTCTCTTTGACCCAATTTTGTAGAAGGAAGGCAGCTGAGGAGGCCCCGATTTCGCAAACGCTGCCGAGGACCCGGCGGTGCCAAAAGCGCTGTGGGACTGCTGAGACAGCTTGGGCTCCTCCTTCTTGCCAGGCGTTATGGCAAATCCACCAAACCCAAAGCCTCTCTTCGTACCAGGTCCGCCTTTATTCCAATTCATGATGTCCCCCGTGAACCTGATAAAACGAGAAAAGACAAATTAATGTCCTTTCTGCTTCGGGCAGTTATAGGTAGTTGTAATGGTTTTGTTGTTTTTTTTTTGGTCAGTTGATCGCTTCGGTGACGCTGGGACTTGTGGAACTCTGAGTGACGAGAGTTTAATCTGTTTCCCAAAAAGGTTGGGGCTCTGCTCTCTTGTCAGTATGAACATACCCACGGTTCCAAAGAATAAAAATAAAGTGGCTGTCTTCCAGAACAGGTCATGTCTGTCAAGGATTACTTAAACACATTTAAGATGTTACCTGTCCTGTTTGCAATCTAAGACAAACAAACCCAAGGCCAGAGCTTTGAACGTCAGGAGGAACGAGAGATGAAAAGGCAGCTCAGTGCATATTTTACATGCCCAAGTTGTCCCATCTGTAAGTGTTTCATGGCTTGTCAATACCTCACTCCTGCAAACCAGCAGCCTCCAGAGAAATGGGCCAAGAGCAGCACAAGGCTCCGAGTGAGCCCAGGCACATCACTGCCAAAAGCTCCCCCAGAACCTGATTTTCTAAGATGAAGACTGAACTGATATATTAATATTTACGGTTTCCATTCTTGAGTCATTTAATTATCTCCACGGTCAAGCAAATCATACCTGTAAGGCAGGAAAGAGAGCAAGACACCCACTGATTCCCAGTGCATTATAATTAGCTGTCCAAAGTCTTCAAGTCTTACTAAACAAATCCTCACACTGAGAACCTTCAATGAGATCAGAACTCACTGGCAAAAAAACTTCAAAATGAACTGAAGGTAAATAGTGCAGCGGGTCCCTGTGCTGAACATTTACCAGCTTGGGGCTTGCTCAATAAATCTCAAGACCAAAGCTCAGTAGCAGATTTCGGGGGAAACTCTGCTGTTCTGCTCTCCACGGCAGCAGCTGACCACGGAGTCCTGTTTTCCCTCTTGTCCTGACACACTGTGTAGCTTTTACACCTGCGGATCCGTGGCACTGGGACATCAAAATGTACAATAAAGGGATGAGAGGTGGAACCGCATTTCTGCTGTGACAGCACAGTGGGAATCGCTGAAAACTGTTAACCTAAAATTTGATTGTAAGAATTTTTCCTCACTGCACTTATCCACCTTTTTCCCCCCTTCCGCTACCTCAAAAAAGTAAGGAGCACCGCCTTTTTATTGTGATACAGAAGCAAAAATACAAAACATGGTCAGTTCGCCCACTCGCCAGCAGCGAGTGAACACGGAGAGGTTCCCACAGGACGCAGAGACGGCAGGAAAACTCCCGAGGCTTCGCTGCCCTGCGGCCACCGTTCCGTAGGAGGAAACTCGCGGGGCACGGACCCGCCTGCGGCGCCCGAGATCCGCGGGCACGGCCGCGATGCGCCTCAGCCGCTCCCGTTCCAAGAGGAAAGGGCGGAGGGACCCCCGCCCGCCGGGATCGCCCTCCCCAGGGCACGCAGGGACCGGGGCCGGGGGGGACAGACGGAACCCGCGGTCAGGCGCTGTCCCGGCACACCGGGCCCAGCGCGGAGCCCTTCCCGCCCGCGGAACCGCGGTGCGGGGCGGGCCCTTTGTGCGGGGCAGGCCCGGGCTGCCCGCGCCCGCTCCAGGCCGCGGCTACGGCGGGTCCCGCCCGCGAGAGGCCCCGCAGGCCGGCGGGGGAAGATCCGCCACCGTGCCTTACCGGACCCGGCCCGGCCCGGCCCGGCCCGGCCCTCTCACTCTCCCTCGGCCGCCCTCACTCACCCTCGGCCCCGCAGCCGCCGCCGCCACTTCCCCGGTTACCGGGGCGGGGGGTGGAGACGCGACGCACCGACGTGCCCACGCACCGTGCGTGAGTGACGCGCGGCCGCCGCGCGTCCCCCGGCGCACGCGCACCGCCCGCCGGTGAAGCAGCGGGGAGTGAGGGCGGCGGGACCGGGCAAAGGCGGGAGCGGGAAAACCGGGAGCGAAAGCGAGAGACGGTAACGTCACCGGCGGCCCCGGGATTGCGCTGGTTCCCGGGCGGTTCCTGGTTGGTTCTCGGGTGGTTCCCGCGCCGCAGGGCTGGGCTCACCCCCCTCCCCGCCTACGCGTGTGTACCGCACATGCGGCGGGGCCCGCGCTGCGCAGGCGCTCCGGTACGGCGGGCACGGAACGGAGCGCAGGGCGGGGGCCGGGGCCGTGACTCAGGTAACGCGGTCCTGGCCCCCGCGGCCCCGCCGGACGGGACACCCCGCTCCCACCTCCCCGGGCGGCCGGGCGGGGCTCGCTCCCTCCGGGAGCTCGGTACCGGCAGGGTCCCCGGGAGGGGCAGCCTGGCGCGGAGGGCACCGGGCGTGCGCGGCCTGGGCTGCGCCCGGCGGGGCCGGGGGTTTGGGCACCACCCCGGGGGTGTGAAAGGGACCGCGCCCCGGGCCGGCAAATCGCTGATTTTATCTTGTTAACCTTGACTCGTGTTCCGGGAAGGAGGTGAGGGCGTCCCCGGAGCGGCGGGATAACGAACACCTACGGTGGTGTCCCCGCTTCGGGCGGAGATCCCCGTGAGGGCCCGACCTGCTGGGGACGGGCGCTTCTCCAAAATCTGCCACCGAGCTCGGGTCTAGGCTCGAGATCTAATGAGCCAGCCCCAGGCCGGTGAATGTTCAGGACGGGGAGCAGCAGTAGCAGAGTTTGCCTTGGGATTGTTGGGAGTAGTTTCTCTTGCCAATGGGGTCTGGGCCGCCGGTGTGGAGATCGGAGGATGAATCGTTTCCTCCTGCAAGGGAAAGTCGGTGGCGTGTGGGTCACGGAGGGCCTGCCGAGGATATTCTGCTTCCTGGAGTTTGTACTTGGAACCCATTCTGACAGACCGGTGACCTGAGGGGGTGCTCCAGCTCTCACCCACCTCTGGGTCAACAGTATCCTTCAAATTGGCTGCAGAAGTTTGTTTTGCATGAAGTTATACGGAGTTGTTGGATAATCTGAAGGTGGATGTGTTCAAATAGTCTTGGAATTCTTACTGTGAAATGTTAGAGTTCGGTCGAGCAGGCGGCTCTGTTGTCCTGTCGTTTTTTAACAGGGTACCGATTCTGTTCTATTGAAACAGTATTTTGGGGTTTTTTTCTGCTTAAATTCACATAAAATTGTGAGGTTCCCACACAATGTTCCAAAGTCCCGGGCTCAGCCTTGCTGAACTTTTTTTTTTAATCCTGATTAAGGTTCTGTGACCACGTTCTGTGCTGGTTTTTGCTGGAGTGAGGAGTGTTTGACAAAGATGTTTATTTTAGTCGTCCTTGTCATTCATAGCAGTGGGTTCCCTTCGTGAGGCACTCAGAGGAATGCTGGTCAAATTTAGAAACAAATCATTTCTATTCTAAGTTTGTGAGAGAACACTCTGATTAACATTCAGGTTTCCACTCGGATCTGGTTGCGGGAGGGAGTAAAATGAGCCTGACAGCAGAGCCTGATGCAGCTGATCCTCTGTGCCTGGTTGTGAAGTGCAGCTGGGGGGTTGTTGCTGCCTTTTTTGGACCTTGGAGAAGGTGCCCCAACCTGAAGTGGAGGTTGGGACTGTTTTGAACTCAAGCAGAGGAGACGGGAAGCTGAGGGGAAAATAAGATGAACTGACAAACTGACAAACTCTGCAGGGTTCTGGCCGATGTGGGGAGAGCTCTGGGCTCGTGAACCCGTGCAATATCTGTCCTCTTCCTTTTTTTTTATTTTTTTTTATTTTTTTGTTTGTTTTTGACACAGCTTCCAGCAAGAGGTCTTTGTCTCTATGCAGAAATCATGCTGGGACACTGTGGGACTTAGCTCTGAGTGTGCAGCCTAGAAAATCACAGACGAGCGCCTTTGGATTAGCAGAGGCTATCAGAGCTTTGCTATTTAAATGAATCAAATGCATTTTAAGATTTACTGCTGCTGTTACCCATTCAGTGCTCTGACTTAATTGCTAGTTAACAACAACTGTAGAGCAAAATGTGGTCTTGGAAATGAGCTGGCAGAGCTGGCTGGGAGATGCTGTTGGAGAGTCAGTTTTGTTGCAGAACGTCCCTGCTTTCCATCTCAGCTCATTTGAACAGTGTGGCCAGATGTGAATTTGCTGCTGCCACAAGCAACAGAGTCCAGAACCTCTCCTTCACAGTTATTTTGTTCTTGTACCAGTAGTCACTTTCTTTATAGAGAAAATCAGTTTATTTCTCTCTCTGGTCTGACTTGTAGTGTTTTCAAATTGTGCATTGTGTGTTGGGGGTTACTGGGGATGTGATGTTACAGAATTGACGAGGACTTCTTGCAATGATTGATTTAATTTTTTTTTTCCAGTGAAAATGAAGAATTTATATATTTTTATTGTTGTCCTGTTCATCCCGTGGAGCTTTTCTTTGGCAAAGTACGATGAATTTGAGGACGGAGATGACATTATGGAATATGATGATAATGACTTTGCCGAATTTGAAGATGTCAGTGAAGATGCAGTCACAGAGTCTCCTCAGAGGATCATCACTACAGAAGATGATGAAGAGGAAGCCACTGTAGAACTTGAAGGTCAGGATGAAAATCAGGAAGACTTTGATGATGCAGACACACAGGTAAGGCCTTGCCTCCTTACTCAATGTGTTTCCTAATAGTATCTCTGCACCTTACTTTCTCTTTCTGGATTTTACTTGCTGGGCTTTGGATTTTCACGCTGTTTGTGATTTCGTCCTTTAGGAAGGTGACACCGAGAGCGAACCATACGATGATGAGGAATTTGAAGGGTATGAGGAGAAACCAGATGCATCTCACAGCAAAAATAAAGACCCCATAACAATAGTTAATGTAGGTATAACCATTGATCCAGTTTCTCTTTGGAGTTTCATCACTTGTTTTCTTAAGACACTATGCCAGGAATGTCACTGGGGCACTAAGCAGTGAACACTCTGTGTTCTTAGCTTGTCTGTTGATTAAGTGTCAGATTAGAACTTTTCAACTCTGTTGGTTTTTTAAGCCAATCTCTCTGCCCACCCTGCATCACCTTTTTGCCTCCCAAAACAGTCTTTCACAGAATGATCAGGTGCTCAAAGTCTGCATTTTTACTACCCCTGAGATCTCTTTTTAGGTATTGTAACTGACCTTGGCAGTGAAAATTAAGATTTGGGTACTTTTATGACTCAAGGGTGGTACAGTGATAGCAGAATGGCTAATTGGCCTCTGAGATGGGAAGGTCAGGAAGACTTCCCTGCTGTCCCTTGGAGTCTGTGGCTCTTGCTGGCATCCTGAGAATGTTCCTGGGCCTTGGGTGTTACTTTGGATTTGCAGAGAAGTTACATGATGGTCAGATAATGCTGGGATGGGCGGGGTATCCAGCTCAAATGCTCAGTGGATTGAAGTGCTGGGTTGTTTACTCTGAGGGATGTGTGCTAGCCCAGGCTCACTTGGAAGTGAGTAGTCTTTTTGTATGAAGCAGGTATTTTGGGAATCCTGTTATCAGTTGTTTCCTGTATGATTGCTGTGCCCCAGTAAGCCAAGTGCATTATGTAGGCTTAGCTCTCTCCTGTTGCCTTTGTGGAGCTTACTGCTGTGTTGAGGATGGAACTTCTCCACTACTCTGTGTTTCCCAAGTTTTTGTGTGTATAAAATCCGCTTGTTCAATATGTAAATCACAGTTTCTGTTCCCTTACACAGGTCCCTGCTCACCTTCAAAACAGCTGGGAGAGTTATTACATGGAGATCCTGATGGTAACAGGTCTCCTGGCTTACATCATGAACTACATCATTGGGAAGAACAAAAACAACCGCCTGGCTCATGCTTGGTTCAACACTCACAGGGAGCTGCTGGAAAGTAACTTTGCTCTTGTTGGTGAGTTCCATAATGACAAGGATCCAGTTTTAGCATTTGAATAAAGCTGGATTTAGACTGGCTTGTAGGCTGTAGAGAATCTTTCTCTGTACTGTGGTATCATGAGCTGTAAGCCTTCTGCTGAACTATGGTGTCTGAACCTGTGAGTTTAGATTGCAGTTCTCTTTCACTGTTGTTTTCCTCAGGGGATGATGGCACTAACAAAGAAGCTACAAGCACTGGGAAACTAAATCAAGAAAATGAACACATATATAACTTGTGGTGCTCTGGAAGGGTGTGCTGTGAAGGAATGCTCATCCAGTTAAAGGTAAGAATGAGGGAGTTTGTGGTGCTGTTTACGTGTCACCAGTGGTCAGGTTCTAGAGGCTTTTCCATTCCTGTGTGAGCGACATGGAATCCCAGCCTGGCATTTGTGCTCACATTCAGACACAGAGTTCTGAGTACACACACATGAGGGAAAACTGGAGGTCTGTACAGACCTATATTCTGCCCCTTAAAGTTTGCACCAAAGAGCAAGTGCTTGCAGGAAGAGTATAAAAACCAGAGGTGTAGTGTGAACAGAGAGAACTGGAGGCTGAAGAGCCCATTTGCCACTTAGAGGGACAGATGGACCAGAAGGAATTCCAAGGAAGTAGAGCAAAGACAAATACAAAGCCCTGCACCTGGGATGGAACAACCCCACAGTTCATCTTCTGACTTGAGGGAACAAAGCCCTGGGAAACTCCTCCAGTGCAGAAAGTGGAGCTGTGTTGGTCACATGGGGAAAACTCAGGCTGGATATTAGGAAGGAGTTTTTTTTACTGTTGTCTATTCAGCTGTTTTCTGTGCTTGTCACTTTGTGGTTTTAGTTTCTCAAGAGACAGGACCTGCTGAATGTCCTGGCGCGCATGATGAGGCCGGCGTCAGACCAAGTGGTGCGTACTCAGCCCTTCAGATTAGCTCTGATAAACTGTTGCATTCCTTCGGTTCTGCTCGGCTGCTTTTGATTGTTCCAGGTGATTTCTGTAGTATTCCATATCTTCCAGTTCAGTAACTGTTGAAACAACCTCAAAGAATTGTTTGTATTTCTTTCCTGCCCGTGAAACGCAAACTGCTGATGACTGGAAGTTGCTTTATCTGTGGATTTTATTGTTTGAGTGGTTTTGTGAGCAGTCTGTCATGATTCAAGACGTCATCTTGATAAAAAGGGGTTTTACAGTCTGAAATACTTAGTGATTGTTCATTTGTCTGTTCAATCTGCCTGAACAGGGCTGCTTAAACCCATATGTTGTTCTGGATATTATATTCTTAATGCTACTTTCTGCCTTCCCTCTTGCTCTTAGAGAGCACAAGGGCCAAGAGAGGTTACATTTGGAAGAACAGTGACAGTGTGCACTGTGAATACTCTTCCCATACATCTGTAATTGTATTTGCTTATATAAAAATATTTGATTGCAAATTATTTTTACAACTCTTCTGGTCACTGTCATTGCAGCACAATACTGAATGGTGTGCTCAGTCTAATTAAAAAGCTTCCTTACTTCAAGACACACTGCAAAGCTTTAAATCAACCACCTTTTCCTTAGCTGTGTCTGTCCTTGCTAGTCCTTGTTGTTAGGAATCCAAGTATCAGAGAAACATTGAAATCTGACCAGGGCTAATAACATTCTGTTTCACAGCAAATAAAAGTCACAATGAATGATGAAGATATGGACACGTATGTGTTTGCTGTTGGAACCAGAAAAGCACTGGTGAGACTGCAGAAAGAGATGCAGGACCTGGTATGTACATGCCCATTGATAAATAATAGCAGATAAGAATCTAATCTACATATTCATTGTTTCTTTGGGAACAGATGAAAAATCTGTGATCGACCTGTTGGAATTTGTGAGGAAAAGACATTTCCATCCACAGATAAAAGTCTAATGGAATCAAACATCAGGAGTGCTCCCACCTGTCAGCCCTGCAGGGAAAGAGGCAGTAGAAGGGAGATTACACTTTTTTTTTTGGTGTATAGTTGGTTTCAGAGAGGCTGCACAATTTTGTCAGCCTACACAAGTGTCACTTCACCTCATTTCATTTGCACAAAAGACATCTTCAAGGGTTGAAAAGTAAACTTAGTGATATGTGCTGTGGAAAGTTTAGGTTTAAGTCATCTGTTTTTACATTATCTGAAATTAAAACTTTCCATATGTTCAACCCATGAAAAGAATTGCAGAGCTTGTGAAGAATCCAGTGATAACAAGCAATGCTTTGCCAATCTTTTCTCTCAAGTAACAGCATGAAGTGTGGTTGGTAGGATGCCAGGCTTGTTCTGTTATCAAACAGTGTAAGCAAAATGCCTTAATCCACTTTGAACACGCCAGTATATGTGTATTAGAATTGTTTTATCTTCTTCCTTAAAGTGCTGAGTCTGGAGGAAAATACTAGCTTAAAGAATGTTGGTGCTGTGTGCTTTACTTTGTTTGAAAGGGATGAGTGAATGAGTGTATTTTTATTGTTTCTTTTCAGGTACTTTTAGAAGTCTCACTCTTCCAGGATAGTTCAGTCTGATAAGATACTCACAGGCTTGTGTTTATTTTTCTTTTGCATCGTTCTCTTTGAAACAGAGCGAGTTCTGCAGTGATAAACCTAAGTCTGGTGCAAAATATGGGCTTCCAGATTCGCTGGCTATCTTGTCAGAGATGGGAGAGGTCACGGAGGGAATGATGGACGCTAAGGTAAACTTGAATGAATTAATACAAGTACTCTTTGTTAATCCTGGCATTTACAACTTGTATGTTCTAAAAAAGTGAAAAGGGAAGGTTAAAGGGGAAAGTTCACATCTTTATCAGTGTCACTGTGGCAAGCTGGGAACAGCAATTTCCTGAGTGATATATAGAACCGCAGGATGGTTTCGGTTGGAAGGGACCTTAAAAATCATCCAGTTCCAGCCCCTTGCCATGGGCAGGGAACCTGGCAAACCCCTGTGCTGTGGGTAGGCTGCAGCTGGATTGGTATTGGGAAAAACTAATCCCCTTTTCTCTTTCAGATGATCCATTTCCTCACACACTACGCTGACAAGATCGACTCTGTCCAATTCTCGGACCAGTTCTCCGGTCCAAAACTTATGCAAGAGTACGTATAAAGGCCGAGTTCAGTTCAGGCTGATTCTCAGCTGGGCCTCAGCAATACACAGGCAGCATCTCTGCTGTTTTCCTGAGCCTCCTAGTCCAGAGGTGCTTTCAGGGGCTGCTTCAGAATTCCCAAGTGGTGGGTGATGTGTCTTATCTGAATTGCCACATAGGTTTCTGCAAGGGTGTATTATGCTCACAGACGTAAAAATAAATGAACGTAAAGGAACATACTTTGATTTAATTATAAGACAGCTTAAGTGTATGCCTTCTACTAAAATTGTGGAGGATCTGTGAAATGTAGGCCTGAGATTTTCACATTAAAATACCGTGGGATTTTGGGCAGTGAATACTTAAACTCTTAAGAAAATATTTTGTCCTCTTAAAATATTTAGAGATCTTTAGCAGTATAAACAACAAGGGGGTGTGTGAAGCTGAATGTAATTCAAAATATACAGGCCTTCTTAGTGCTCACATGCCCTCTTGACAGTCAGAAAGGCTGGTGCTGTATGTTTTCACACTCGTGCCTTTTCTCTGCAGCTTTTGGGTAAAACACTTTAGGAATCCAATTAGTTTGAAACTTAACTTTAAGTTATTGCTAGGGTTGTATTTATATTTTTCTTCGCTTCTTCCAAACACTTGTTTCTTTCCTTCAGGGAGGGCCAGCTTACAAAACTGCCTGAAACTAAAAAGACACTTTTGTTTACATTTAATGGTAAGGGAACTGTTGCCTGTGTGTGTCTGGGGGAGTGTTGGGCTTTATTTGTGGAATTTGTGGATTGTGCTCACGATCTGTCACCTGTGGAAGGTAATGTGTGATGAGTGACTTCAGTGCATGCAGCAGGATCATTGATTGATAAGCAGAAGGCAGCAATGCACTGGGGACTGAGCAGCTACTGTCATGATAACAGGACACTCAGCATTGCTGTTATTGCCCTCAGCTCACACTCCTCTCTCTTGGGGTGGCTTGTTTTTACACCACAAGCCTTGCCCTTTGAACTTGCACAGGCTCAGTCGGTTTACCCTGGTTTGAAATAAAAGTGGCCTGTTGGGAGAATTCTAGAAAAGAACAGATCTTCAAATCTCTTCAAAATTCAAGCCCATAGCTCCAAATGGAGCTTCCTGAAGAGCAGGATAAGAGCATCTTTATTTCATGAACAGTGTGAGCCATAGGAGCATCACAGCAAGCAGACAAGTGCTGCCAGTCTGTGTGAATGAACAAGGAACTCTTTATTTCAGTGCCTGGTTCAGGCAACACTTCCCCAAAGGACATGGAGTCTTTGCTGCCTCTGATGAGCATGGTTATCTACTCCATCGACAAAGCAAAGAAGTTCCGGCTGAACAGAGAAGTAAGTAGTGCCTGGTTTTCTGTCTTCTGAACAGAAGTGAAATTGGAATTTGTGTGAAATTGGAACCATTACCTCTGGCTCCTTATGGATCCACTGGATCCTTATGTTCCTCGTATGACTGATAGGGATCCTGCAGCCTGCTTGTGGGGAAATCAGTACAAACCGAGTTTGTTTTTGTCTGTGCAAAGGGTAAACAAAAAGCTGACAAGAACAGGGCCCGGGTGGAGGAGAACTTCCTCAAGCTGACTCACGTGCAGAGACAGGAGGCTGCCCAGTCCCGGCGGGAGGAGAAGAAACGGGCGGAGAAGGAGCGAATCATGAACGAAGAGGATCCCGAGAAACAGCGTCGGCTGGAGGTGAGGGGGATGCTCACATTGGTACAGGCTGCTGGCAGATCCCTCCTAGGAGATCTCCAGGGCTGCCTGGAGGTATAATAGTAGTGGCAACTTTGATTTCTATTTGCTGGAGGGCAGACAACTGTCAGGTTATTTGCTGCTCCTTTCTGAAACACGTGAAGGCTCCCGGTGAGATGTGAACCCAGTGCTGGAGGGCTTTGTTTGGGTTCTGAAATGATCTGCTTGTTCCTTGAAGAGATCAGCTGTGTTTATCCAGATCCCTGTCCTTGCCCACAGGAAGCTGCTCTGCGGCGTGAGCAGAAGAAGCTTGAGAAGAAGCAGATGAAGATGAAGCAAATCAAAGTGAAAGCCATGTGACTGTGTTGTGAGAAGTGCCACTTGTGGAATTGTAATTCACGGGGTACAAAGACCTACATAACTCCATAATCCTCTGATTCCTTGAACACTAGTAACCATTAAGAGAAAAGTTCTTGCCATTGGTGTTACTTATTTAAGTATTACAGCAAAATGTGTGGAGAGCTTTGTCTCGGCAGTTCTGTTCCAGGTGGTACAAAAGTTTTGCTACTTGTCTGTTAAAAAAAAAACCAACCTTGCAATATTCTTGAATGCTTTTTGTCATTTGTTCTTTAAAAACAGAAGATTGTAAACCTGTCCATGTGTGCTGGTAACATATTCATGCTTTGGTTTTAAACTTTGGTTTTAGTTTTTGTGAGGGAAAGGGGGAAAACTTAGGGGGAGGAAAACTGCACAGTAAACATTTACTGTGCATTTATTTGCATCAAGGCACAACACTTAGAGCCTTCCATACCCAGTATGGATTCTTCAGGGATTTAAGCCCAGTAGAAGTTCTAATAGAAGTAGAAGATTTTTTTATCTTCATTTTTTTTTTTTTTAACAAAGGCCTGAAGCAGTATTAGGTCACCTGGGGCATGATTGGCTTATGTGTAAAACAGAGATGGTTAGAACCAAGGGATTGGAATACATGGACAGATTCCTGCTTGTGTGTTTGGATGCTGCAAACTTTACACAATGTGGGATCTGTGATGTCAGCACAGTGTTCCTTCAGGTGTGAGTGCATGGTGAGTTAGCAATTCAACCAGCTTTCCTTCAATATTTTTAACTGTTCAAGTTTGCCTCAACCCCTTCTCTCCTGATCTCAGCAGCTGCTGCCCAGTTCACTTCAGCCAGGAACCAGAGCTAGTGGAGTACCTGCAATTCCTCATCTCCCCAAGCCAGTGAAAACGTTTCAGAGGATATTTGTCCTCTTCATCTGGTCAGTGATCACTTCAGGGTTTTGGATCTAAATGGGAAGAATGAAGTGAATGCCCTGTGCAAGCACTTCGCTGGGAGAGCTCTGCATTTTATAAATGCTTCCTGTCCAGAAGGCATTTTATTGTTGCTTGTAACAGACTTTTAACAGTTTTGTGGGGAAACAGTGTCCTGCATTTTCTTGTTCAATACTTCGTGGAAACTTGGTTCTGAGGCAATAAGAATTAGCTGCTGTTGAAACAGCAATTGCCTAAACTCCTTGTTCCAGCATGGGATATTTCACCCTGATTGAAATGCAAATGTCTGTAACCTGATACATGCAAATACATTAATTTTATAATGGTTGGTAAAATTATTTAAAAACCAAAACTAATGTAGATTATGTGAAATTTTAGCACTATTTAGCTTTAAAGATTAATATGTTATTGTTTCACAGAGTTCTTTGAAAGGAATTATTAGTTTGTGCTCTTTTGAGTAAGTGGACGGCTTTCCTGAAGTCCCATCCAGTTGTGGGCCATGGCAGCTAATTTTGTAATACAAACATTCAAATGAACAATCTAATGAAGAGTAAAATACAATTGAAACACTCCTGCTTTACTTGGCTTGTCTCAGTGTTCCTTTCATTGAGTAGAACCTTAAGTTTCCTTTGTCCTGGGTGAGTTTTGGTGTAGGTTTTAAACAGCAGGAGGAGCCGGTGGCCACAGCCTTGGGCACTCTCTGAGCGACCCACAGAATCACAGGATCCATTCCTTTGGAGAACTCCCAGACGCTCCAACCCGTGACTGATCCCCACCTTGTCACCCAGCCCAGAGTGCCACGTCCAGTTGTTCCTTGGACCCCTCCAGGGATGGGGACTCCACCAGCTCCCTGGGCACCCCTGGCCAATGTTTAAGAACCGTTTCTGTGAGGAAATTCCTCCTGATGTCCAACCTGAGCCTCCTCTGGCCCAGCCTGAGGCCGTTCCCTCTCCTGTCTCTGTTCCTGGGGAGCAGAGCTCGACTCCCCCGGCTGTCCCCTCCTGTCTGGGAGTTGTGCAGAGCCACAAGGTCCCCCTGAGCCTCCTTTTCTCCAGGCTCAGCCCCTTCCCAGCTCCCTCAGCCTCTCCTGGGGCTCCAGACACTTCCCAGCTCCATTCCATTCTCTGGACCCTCTCCAGCCCCTCAGTATCTTTTAAGAGTGAGGGCACCAGAACTATATACAGCACTTGAGGTGTGCCCTCACCACTGCCTGGCACAGGTGGACAATCCCTGCCCTGGTTCTGCTGACCACATCTTTAGACAAGCCAGGTGCCATTGGCCTTGTTGCCCACCTGGGCTCACGTTCAGCTGCGGGCCAACCAGCACCCCCAGCTCCTTTCCACCGGGCTTCTTTCCAGCCCCTGCCCCGGCCCGCAGTGCTGGATGTGACCAAAGTGCAGGACTTGGTGCTGCCCCTCGGCCCTTCTGAGGGGCCCAACATGGCGCCGACTCCTTCCCCGCCGCTCGCGGGAGCGCCGGCGGTGACGTCACGCGAGCGCGCCCGCGCGTAACGTCTCGGCGCGCTGACGTCACGCGCAGCGTCTCCCGCCGGTGAGCGGCGGCCGCAGCCTGAGGGGTCCGTGAGGGGCCGGGAGGGCGGAGGGGAGCGGAGTGGGGACATTGCGGGAGGGCCCAGCACGGGTGACGGGCTCCGACGGTGTTCGGAGCTGTCGGTGCTTTGGGGGCAGGCTCCGAGCAGCTCTCGCCGGAGTTACCGCTCTCCTGGGGCTGTCTTAGCACTACCGGGCCTGGGGGGGAGTTTGAGGGTGTCGGTGCTCTGTGGGGATACCGGGTGGTGTTTACCGGGGTTACCGCTCCCCTGCGGCCGTCCCCGGGGTAGGTGAGAGTCTCGGGGGTGAGGGCGGCGAGCGGTGCTCGCTGAGGGGGTGACGCGCCCCTCTGCCCGCAGGTGTCCCGCCCTTTCTGCTGCGTGTGTCCCACGGCGGCGGATCCATGTCTTTCCTTGTAAGTAAACCCGAGCGCATTAGGGTGAGTGTTGAAGACCTTCCAGCTTCCCTCGTGTCTCGGTAGAACGAACCTTGCGCTTGTGCGGAGTGGCCAGGCCTGGAAAGCACCATAAGGGCACGGGAAAAGTGATTATAGAGTTGATTACAGGACATGGGTCGATGTGCAACCAGCACTAGTTAAAAACCCTGCACTAAAGCATTTATTAGTCGCACACACGCGTGCCTCCTTGGGGTGCAGTGCAGGGGGGCTGTAATGGGCTTTGCAGTGAAGAAAAAGGACCGTAATACTGATTATTTTCAGTCGTTCTTTAAGAAGCACCCTCCTCACCTGTGTCACAGTTTATGGGGTTTTTTCCTTCACTTGGCTTGCAAAGCTAAACACAACAGCTTTGTTTGATTCTGCTTTTCTAAACGAGGAATTTTCTTGCAGCAGAACCATCTCTAATGCTTTCAAATGCTATTGTTACGTAAAAGTTTTGAGTCATCATCACCTAAAGACTCATTGGTGCTTTCTAGGACCGGGCTTCTGTCGTTTATTGAATTATTTTGCTAAGTAACAAATTCTGCCATGGGAGATTTAACTTCGTGCAAGCTTAAAATCTCCCATTCTGTTGTATATATGTGTATCTTATTTGAGCTGCAGTATTAGACAGTGGTGGAAACACTTTTCTGCACAACCTAATGCTTGCTGTGAATTGCAAACGTGAATACTGGAACAGAACAACAGCTTTAGGATATTTATGTTCTCGTTTTGCATTCTATCAATAGATATAGAACCAAAATATTTGAATTCTCAAAGATGCCACCTCTTTGTAAACAGCGAAAGCATTTTTTAAAACCTATTACACCCAAAAGCCCAACTTTTATTTGGCTGTATGAGGGGGTTGTGGCATGCTGATTGATTTTGCTTTATGTGCATGTATAAAAAGTTGTTTGAATGATTTAAAATGGCATTAACTTTATGGCAAGTGCATGTTTTTTGGGAATAAGCAGCAGCACCTGTGTGGTTGCTGGCTGCATGTCATTGGCACAGAAAGGGAATAATATCCTTGTCCAAAGCAGGGATGCCACCGGTGATGCAGCAAATCAATTCCAAACCACAGTAGAATCATTGAAATTTGGGGTTTTTTTTTCTTGTGGGGAAGGGGAAAAGACACTTTCCTCTAGACGGAATAACTGATTATGTGGAGAATTTTTATTTCTTTCAGCGTTGGGTGTCTGAGAAGTTCATTGTTGAGGGGTTAAGAGAGTTCGAGCTGTTCGGAGGTAAGTTTTCCTCTTGGTAAATGACATTGCTGGAAAGGTTTTATTTTAGCTGTAAAGCTTGGTAATTTGGTAGTGGAGATGTGTCTTATCACTAAAAGAGATGATTAAATCTCATTGTAAATCCAGGTATTCAAGCTGGCTAAGCCCAGAAATTTATCGTGGAAGTGTCCAAGATCTAGGAAGTTATTTAGAAATGATTTCCATATTGATAACAGGACTAAATTAGTTCTGTATTGCTTAGCATAACCACATTTTTTTCGTATGCAAAGTATGGATTTGGGGTTTGGGAAGGTTAATTATAATTTTCTGAGTAAAAAATGGATTTTGAAACTGCTGATAACTCCCCAGGAGCAGGAGCTGACGGGTCTCTGCTCTGCTTCTGCATGGCAAACAAAGTTGCCCACGAGGATGCCAAAACCCTGATCAATAACATGGAAAACAAACAGAGCATAGGAAACATGGCTAGATTTTGAGCTTCCAGCTGGAGGAAAGGAATTTTTATTACTTTGAATAATACTAGATAGTTTCTTCTGTATTTAAGAGTCATCTTTGAATGTGTTTATAACCATAGAGTTGTTCGGGGTGGAAGGGACCTTCAAAGATCACCAAGTCCAGCCCCCCTGCCATAAGCAGGGACATGACAGAAGATATATTTAGAGTTAATAAAGTTAATATTTCGAGTTCTACTAAAAAAACCTGTCACCTTACATTTATCTCAAATATACCAACAGTAGCACTACGTGAATCTCTTTGACTTGTGCTGCAATTTTGTGTGCAAATTCAATGTCTTTGTATATAACAAACAATAATGTACATTTGATATCAAAAAGGGTTCTCTAGGGTTATTTACTTCGTTTTCCAGCTATATTTTAATGGGTGTCTGTTGAACACAACATGGTGAACAATTAATTTCTTTACTCCAGAGCAGCCTCCGGGTGACTCTCGGAGAAAAGTAAGTGACTTGTGCAGGCTGTGGTGCTGTGGTTCATTGCATGGAGATTATTCCTTGTGGAAGTTTGATTTTTCTTTTGATCTTAGTTATATATCTCATCTCGATATTTAGCTCTACAAGTGTGGAAACAGGTTTCACCCTGGAGTGGAGATTTTGGTGTGTGGCTTTCAAACCGTATGTGACGACTCAAAAATTGAAACTTCATCTCTTGGATTTCAATTTTGTTTGTCATTCTCCTCCCCCCCAGCCCCTCCAGGGTCTCTTTTTGAGGTGATTTAGTTCTGATCTTTCAGAGAAGGAAGGAAGAGATTAGTTTCATGAAACTACTGAAAAGCATTTGTTCTGCAGGCCCTGATTGTTCACTGGTTCATAGTGAGCATGTGACACATAAAATATCACAATTTACAATAGAGTATCTTAATCTAAAGGATTCCCCACCTCCCCACACCACAGGTGTGCAGGTGTTGCTCTAGTTTAAGCTGTTTACAAACATGAATTAAGGGTGATTTGATCATAACTGTCAGTTCAAGCTGCTTATAGTTGATTTTCGTGCCAGTGTCTGATTTACTGGCAAAAACAAAGCTCAAAATAGGAGATATATGTACAATGATTTGTATAAAATAGAGTAAATTTACACCTTTTTAAAAATTGCTGAGTGTTAGACATGCTTGTCTGGAAGCAAATTGAGATTAGCATCTGTTTTGGTCTTTTCCAAGGGGTTTTTTGGGGTTTAGACACTTATGCTGATTCTCATTTTGATCTTTTTACATCTAAATAAAAGCCTGTTTTTTTTCCACCAGGGCTGTAGAGAGAGGTACATAGTTTGGGGAGGGGGGTGGGAGGAAAATTTTTGTTGCTTATGCTGAAGTGAGGGAGGGAGTGAGGAGGTGGAGGGGAAGACAGCAGAACAAAACTGATATTCCCTCTTCCAAACTCGGATGAATGTCATTTGGTAAATGCAGATCCTTGCAAGCATCACAAAACTGATTGTGTTATGGCATTTATGCCAGTAGTTGCCTTTCAAATATTAATTTCCTTTAACTCTATCTCCAGTTAAGCCAAAAGCCAGCTCTAAATGAATGTCATGCCATAAAAACCTGTCATCTGGGACTTCATTTTGCAGCTGCTTTTGACCACACACCAAAAATTGTCCTGTGTGAAACCACTGAGGAGCTTTTTTCGCAGTATCTCATAAATGACATTTCAGTTTAACTTTCTTTTTTTTTGAAACTGTCGTACGATGTCGATAAATTTCTGGTCAAGCTCCTTTTTGCATTAACTCTGTGGTTGGTCACTGCTAACACGAGGAGAGGTGAGTGAAGACCTCACACTGGAAGACTTTTCAATAGGGATTTCACAGTATTTTTTTCCATTACTGCACAGCCACACCATTAACAAGATTAAATTTATTTAATTCTTTGCATCTGTTTTGTTGGCTTTGTGCTCTTACCTGGAGTGGATTTTAATAAAGCAAACCACTTTCGTGTTGCTCAGTGTCTCACCAGCTGTCACTGCTCCATGACTGCTTCCCAACTTCCTGCTTCCATCTCCTTGGCAGTGCCTTTCTGCTTCAGAGGTTCCTGTCTGCCTGTGTGTCTCTCCTGGCCATCCTGGCTGTTGACAGGGCTGTGTGAAATTGCTGCAAGAAGTGATGAGTGATACAGTTGAGATCAGAATGGACAGGTCTCTTCAGCAGAAATCTGAAATCCTGAGTTGAAAATTGCTGCGTGTTCTGAGCCGAGAAACAGCCCTGTAGTGTTCACTGAAAAAGGAGCTGGGAGTGTTGCTCCCAGGGGGTTTTAGCTATGCTGACATGGGATTGAGTTGTTTGAGCTGAAGTTGTACCAAAGCACCACAAATCTTAATTTTTGCCTTTTCCCTTGGTGAAAAATACACCTGTTTTAAAGGTGGGCAGTGTGCTGTTCAAAGCCAATTGAAAAGGTGGAACTTGGGAAGTGTGGCTCTAATTTACTCCCCAAGTACACTTAGGCACCCCGAGGTAATTTACAGCAAACTCCTGCCTGTGCTCTTTGCACTGCATTTACCCTGGGCTGAGGGTAGAACAGCAAGTTCCCTGTTTTTCAGCTGTCACTGCCTTGTTTCCATCTTTCAGTGGTGGAAATAAAAAACGGAGTCTGCTGTCATGGTAGGAAAAAGCACAAACCTTTTCTGCTTCATGTACCACGAGAAAGGCCTGATAAAGGGCATTTGCAGTTGATGAAGAATGAGGTGGAAAAATTGAGCTGGTGTTCCAAATGCCAGGAGGAGTTAATGTGCTGGAAATCTGAGATAACTAAAGATGGTTTTAAATACCACATAAATCTTAATCCCCGTTAGGACACTCTCCTTGTGACTTGGGACATTTGAAGGAGTTGGAAGGTATAAAAGAACTTAGGAGAACGTTGAAGTTCATCATCTGCAAAATCCTGCTGGGGAAGGTTTCAGTGTATGTAAATAAGGCAGAAAGCTTTATGTCAGATGGAGTGAGGGAAAGCTGACAGGCTTGGGACTGCTGCTTCCCTGTGCGGTGTGGGGGTGCTTTTTCTGCTTCCCCCCCCCCTTTATTTATTTTTTTTTTAAAGCATTTAGGCTTTCTTTGCAGTTTTTGCTTTCATTTGGAGCTTCTCTTTTCATGTATGTCTGATTTTTCTTCATCACTTGTAGCATTCAGCTAAGCAGCTTCAGCTTATCCCAGGTGGGCAGCTGAAAACCAGGAGCCCCAGCATCTGCCAGGAGCACTGACTGTTACAGTGCAGAGAAGGGCTGGGAACAGCTTCCCTTTGGCTCTGGCTCAGGAACAGGATGTTGTCATTTTAAGAGAAAGGCAGTTACTGTAAAGCAGAGTTTAGGCCATCCTGGGGAATAATAATTGGCTTTATCCAAACATTCCTGAAGAAATTCTTGCTTACAGTGATTAACAATCTACTTGTTACGTGTTTTGTAACATAGATGTCTGGATCTTCTGAAATGAGGCATCTCCTGATAAATGACTATTTCAAATTATTTTGACAGCAATTAAATCCTCTTCTGTATTCCTATTATTTTGAAGTGTATGATAATATGAGGTGCAGATGATTTTTCCAGCAGGTGATCTTTATTTCCTTTGACCTGGCTTTATTTTTCTTTTCCCCTCAGACAAATGAGGCGAGCTCCGAGTCGATAGCTTCTTCCCCTAAAAGGGACACCATGAGCAACTTCCTGCCTGACAGCAGCTGCTATGAGTTGCTCACTATCATAGGTAATTCTGGAGGGCTGGAAGATCAGTGTGAGCTTTGTGAAGAAAAGAATTTCTGCGGATTTCCTGTCCTTTTCTTGATTGATCGCTTATTTTGATACGGGATGTGCGCATCTTTGATTTTGAAATCATTTGAATAAAAAATGAGATGCCGGTCCTGAAGGTTTTCATTTGAGAGGGGTGTGTGGTGGGTCAGTGATGCTGGGGGTGCAGTACAGTCAGCAGAAGCAGCCTGAAACCTGTCCTTGATGCTCCTAATCACTGTTTCTGCTTCAGTCCTGAATTTGAAGGACAGGATAATTCTGCTGGCTAGGAGGATTCCTCTCAGTGGGATACCACTTTCCTTGGCATGTATCTGATGGAACAATTACCCTTTTTTACAAGGCCAAAAGTAGTTTCAGTGAGTGAGGGTAAAGACTATTGAAGGGTCAGGAGCTGGAGCAGTTCCTCTCAGTGCTTCCAAAAGTGTTGCTGAAGCTTCAGTGCTTTCTCTTTCAGGCAGAGGCTTTGAAGACTTGATGGTTGTGAACCTGGCCAGGTATAAACCCACAGGAGAGTATGTCACAGTCAGAAGAGTGAACTTGGAGGCCTGCACAAATGAAATGGTCACGTTCTTGCAGGTAACACCACTCATCCTGCAAGCTTAGGAAAGGACAGACAGCAAGAGCAGTGCCTAGCAATACTGCACTCGTGGTTTTGCATTCACTAAATTTCAAAATATATTTTATTTTAGGGGGAGCTTCATGTTTCCAAGCTCTTCAACCACCCTAACATCGTGCCATACAAAGCAACTTTCATAGCTGACAATGAGCTGTGGGTAGTGACTTCTTTCATGGCCTATGGTGAGTGGAAAGGGGGGACCTTGTTCTGACCCTCACATTCTGTGAAATGAAATTGAAGAGCTGAAGTGTCCTTGGGGCTTTTGTTCTGACTGGTGGCGTTTTGTTTCTTTCTAGGTTCTGCAAAAGATTTAATCTGTACCCATTTTACAGATGGGATGACTGAACTGGCCATTGCTTACATTCTCCAAGGTGTCTTGAAAGCACTTGACTACATCCACCATATGGGCTATGTCCATAGGTATTGAAAAATCCATTGGTCACTTTCCTTCTGGTGGAGGCTCTTGGAAATAAGAGTAGAGCAGAGAGTGAATCAGGAGACACAGAACACATTAAATTTTGTATTACTTTGCTGTTAGAGCAAATCAGTTGGATACTCATGGGAAGTGACTGATCTTACTAAGCTGCATGAAAGTGTCATTGTAGAGCAAACTTCTCCCAAGGACCAGCGTGTATCTAAAATCACAATCCATAACGTTTAGTCCTGCATTTCTCCTCGGCACAGAAATACTCTTTGGGAACTTGCTACGATGATGAATAGAATCCTGTTAATTGTTTTTGCCCAGCATCCAAAGATGGTTGTTAGCAGTCTCAGCCTCCTGGTGGGAAGCTGATCAGGTATTGTCCTATGTACTGAGCTGTTTAGTAGAGGCCAGGGAACCTGACTGTTTTTCCTTTTTTTCCCCAGGAGTGTTAAAGCCAGCCATATCCTGATCTCTGTAGATGGGAAGGTTTACCTCTCTGGCCTGCGGAGTAACCTGAGTATGATCAACCACGGGCAGCGACTCAAAGTTGTTCATGACTTCCCCAAATACAGCATCAAAGTGCTGCCTTGGCTCAGTCCTGAGGTTTTACAGCAGGTGTGTTTAGAAGAAACTGCTTGTGTTTAGTGATGTGTTGTGTCTGTATAATTTTGGGAGCTCTTAGAGCAAGTTGAAGGGGTGTAGGGTGGGAGACGAGAGAACCTGCAGAGTTGCTTTCTTGTGATGAGCTCTGGTCCTTTTTTCTTTTCTTTTTATCTTAAAACCAGTGACCCCTAGCAAGGGGAAGGGTACATGAATGCAAGGAAGAAGAAGGGCAGAGGCTAAAGGAAACATCTTTGGGGTGGATGCAGGGCAAGCAGGTAGAATTTGATCTAGTTGACTCAGTAGTTTAATTGTAGGCACCTCTACAGGTTATCTCATTAACAAAGTGTTACATCAGATGCAAGTTACCCAGGGCAGATGCCATCCCTATGGGCTGGCTGATTTCAGTTACATAAATGTTGCCCTTAACTGTGTGCTTTAACAAACCAAAAAACCCTCACCACAATAAACCAATCTATCTGTGGCTTGTACTGTTCCTGCTCTAATCATCTGTGTTTGTTGATTTGCAGTTGAATCACACGTGTTGCCCGTTCAATCACATCCAAGTCCCTGAAGCTAATTGTTCTTTTCCTTTTCACGTAGAATCTGCAGGGTTACGATGCAAAGTCTGACATTTACAGCGTGGGGATAACGGCCTGTGAGCTGGCAAACGGACACGTCCCATTTAAAGACATGCCTTCTACTCAGGTAAGGTTTGCAAGCTCCTTTCTCCTCCTTCATCCCACACTGGGATGTGACCACAGAGGGGTGTCCTGCCTGCAGGAACGGGAAACCTGAACTGTGCGTGATGTTGCTTGTGCCGCTGCCCTTCCAGATGCTCTTGGAGAAGCTGAATGGAACCGTCCCCTGCCTGCTGGATACCACCACAATCCCTGCAGACGAGCTGACCATGAAGATGTCCCGCTCCAGCGCCAACTACGGCACGGGGGAGAGCACGGCCGTGAGCACCGTGCGCGCGGCCAACGGGGAGCCGGCCCTGCACCCCTACCTGCGCACCTTCTCCACCTACTTCCACAACTTCGTGGAGCAGTGCCTGCAGAGGAACCCCGATTTCAGGTAGAGCCAAGGGAAAGCTGCTCTCCCCACCTGCGCTGTTCTAGGGCTGAGTAAACCGTGGGATTTAGCAGGTACTGTTCATGCTTTTCTTCCCAAAAGTGTAGTGGAGTGAGGATGTGCCTCCTGTGTTGAGGAGAGCAGTCCAAGTGTGCAGAACGAGCTGTGTTAACACTTTGAGTACTTCCTGTGTGAGAGCCTGAGCAATTCCTTTGCAGCCTTCCTTGGGGGATGAGTGGTGCTGCACGTCAAGAAAATAAACAACTTGTGTTTCTGGCCCCTGGGAGACTGGCTTTACCCAGTTCCTGTCACTGCAAATGGCTGCTCTTCAGCCAGCAGAGAGCAACGATGGGAAGTGATCAAAGCTGCATTTTTCTTTGTAGTGAGGGCAATGTGTAGACATGACAGACTTTTCAGGGGTGCCCCACTGCTCAGGCACTATCCTTGGCCAGATGTAGGGGGTGCAGGTATGAAACCTAAAGCTTAGAAGCAGGAGGTTAAATTCCTTGCATAAAACATTATGTGATTGTAAATGCTTAATAAGCGGTGCTACTGCTGAAAAAAAGGGAGATACCCAGTAGCTGAGAAATGGGAGAGGCAGGAAAAACCCTGGTCTTTTCTTATTCCCACTACCTGACTTCAAGCACTGACTCATTTTCTTCTGTGCTTCCCTCATTCTGCCTCCCTTCCACAGGCCAAGCGCAGGCACTCTGCTCAGTCACCCCTTTTTTAAGCAGGTAAGGAACTAATTTATCTACAGGTAAAAAGTACAGTGCTTTGCTTTGTCTTGCTGTGAGGGTGGGGATGTTGAGTTGCTGAATCTTCTGTGAATGGGAAGATTAAGTCAGTTTTTTGACTATTTGTAGTGCAGTGTGATCATCACACCCTCTGGGGAGGTGCTTGGGCTCTTCTTGAAGCATCTCTTATCTAAGAGAGGTTTTAAATCCGCCTGTCCTGGGAGCCACAACAGCTCTTCCCCTGCAGGCTGCTGAGTTCTGGGGTGAGGCAGCTCTAACCTGCTCCTTAAGGAGACCAGAGGGTTCCCTGTGCATTTCCTGGCTGTTGTTTGTGGCTGCAGTGGCGGGTGTGGAGCAGCCCCGTGTGCTCACTCTGTCCTTGCTGTGCAGATCAAGCGCCGCGCTTCCGAAGCGCTCCCTGAACTTCTGCGCCCTGTCACCCCCATCACCAATTTGGAAGGGACACTGCCTCAAGATCCCAGTGGCATTTTCGGGTTGGTATCAAATCTGGAGCAGCTGGATGTGGATGACTGGGAATTCTAAAAAAAAAAACAGGGACTACACTGAGGAGGAGCATTCTGGACATTGTAATTTATTGGTCCTGTTCATAAAAGCTGATGAATGTTACACACAGAAGAGTTTACAGGCCCTTGGGAAGGAACTTCAACTGCCTGTTTACTTAAGAAGTAGCCTGGATACAAATGGAGAGAGGTGAGCTGGAAAAGGATCAACCCAAGGAGCTGTGGAGTATTCCAGAAGGTGCAGTGCCCAGAGGCCCCATTCTTCCAGCTGAGCACTGGTAGAGCACTCGAGGGGGTTGAGTGAGTCTGTGTATGTTTCTAAAAATCACTGGCTTCCTCACAGTTGAAGCTGCATGTCCCTGCCCTCTTTGGTTATTTCTCTTTTAAGGGTGCCTTAGAGTTGAGGGGAGGTGGGCAGCTTTTAGTTTTGGGCATTCTCTTAGAACTAGTCAAGTTCCTGTAACAGTGTTGTCACAGGGCAAGTTTTAATGGGGGGGGGGGAAAAAGGAATTATATTCTTAGTTACTGTTTTGTGATGAAAAATGGGAGATGAAAGACAAGCTGATGCCATTCCAGGCACTCCTGCTGCACTGGGCATTCCTCTGCAGCACTGAATCCTTCCAGTCTGGAGAGGACTTTTGAAGACTTCTCAGTCAATGCTGAGCACTCTGAACTCCAGGTCAGACAGGGCCTTCCAGCCTCCCCTTCCAGCTCCCTGGGTCACCAGAGCAGTGTGGATGCCTGTACAATGTACCAGCTTTTTTACCCCGTTCCAGTTGAACTTCGTGTTAGCTGGGCTGGTTTCACAGCACGAAACACTCGTACCTGCCTGTTCTCAGCGACTTACCCTGGCACAGAGGAAAAGTAAATTGATTTTTCGTGCTGATCCTCTTGCTCACAACTCCTGTACAGAATTGAACTTTAACCTTTCCATTACCATTGCTGTTCTGCCTCCCCTCACTCACTGACAGGTAAAAGCTGCTCACGTGGCTCCCTGTGATTCATGACTGTGTGACTCTGCCCTGCTGCTGTGGCAGCTCTCCCCCATTCTGTGGTGTTTGGTTTTTTTTGGAAGTGTATTTAAGGCTTTTAGTTTGACCTTTTTTCCAAGGACCATGGGTGCTGGAGGTCATCTGCTCTTTACTGAAGCACTGAGAATCCTTGTGTAGGTGCAGCTGATGGGAGTTAGTGGTGCTGGCAACAGGTCCTTCTTGTGTTTATAAACTGTACTTGAACCCAGATGAAGTTTGTTACTCTAGTTTTTTTTCCAAAACAAATAAAATATTTCTGAAGTTGTTTTTTAAGTCTGCTGTCTGTGCAGGATGATGGAGTGAATCACAGAGGGTGACAGGCTGGCTGTGCATGCTTGCTTTTACCTCCTTAGTTTCATACAGCTCACCAGTTTATGGCAGCTGCCTTCATGCTTCAGAAACACACTTCAACTAAAGCAAAAAGCCCTGGCTACAGCTGTGAGGTTTTATTTCTCCTACAAAAACTTTCTTCAGTTATGTACAAAATGTTCTGCTACTGCGGATCCTCTTCACGGTCTGACTGTTGCTCCTCTTCTTCCTCCCCTTTGTGTTTTTCCAATTTTGCCATAAGCTCTGAAAAACAGGAACAGGCACACTGAGGTTCCAGGTGCAGGGGCCCAGGTCCTGTGAACACCAGGGCCAGGGCAGCTACCAAAAATCCCTTGCCTATAGAGGCTCAGCGTGGAGCCCAGCCCTGTTTGCTGAGTCCAGGCAGGAGCTGTTCCAGTCATTCCCTCAGAGCATTGCTGACTGCACAAGCTGCTCCCTCTGCTCCCATGGCACAACCCCCTGCCCTGTCCAGTCACTCCCCAGGTTCCCCACCTGGGCAAGCACAGATGCTCATGGTGCATCTGTGGCCACCAACAACTGAACTGCAGCTCAGGGCCAAGCCCAACACCAGGAAGATGCAGCAGGAGCTGGTGCCTTTGCTGCTCCCCCAAAGCCCCCTCTGCCACAGGTGCCCATTACCTTTGGCAGGGTTGAAGACCCCGTTGGTTTGCTTGTCACAGACGTAGCAGCGCTGGGATTTGCGGTAGTGCTGGAGGGCACAGCTCTCACAGAAGTAGTGCCGACACCTGTACGGAGACACAGAGGTCACTGCACGTCACCAGACACAACCACTGTGTCCTGGAGTCACACACTGGTCTGTGACTGCTGGTCACACAACATCAAGGTTGAAAATGACCTCCAGGATCGAGTCCAACCTTTGGCCGAACACCACCTTGTCACCCAGCCCAGAGCACTGAGTGCCACGTCCAGCTGTTCCCTGGACACCTCCAGGGATGGGGACTCCACCAGCTCCCTGGGCAGCCCCTTCACTGCCTGGCAATTCTCTCCATGATCCCCAAGGGAGGCAAAAGTGAGCTGCAGGCACAGCTTCCTCTGCATCCCTGTCCCCGTGGAAGGTGTTTCAGCATTGCTTCACTCATGTGCAGTGATAGCACAGAGCCACCAGTGAGCTCTTGCAGACACAGGTACCAGGACAGTGTTGAGAGTGAGAAAGGGCTGTCCTCATCCTTGCCAAGCTCCTGCCTTCCCCATGCTCACATTTCTCTGCTCAGGCAGTGCAGCTGCCATTCAGTGTCCAGGAGGAATGATGGCATGAAAACAATCTCACGATTAAGGGGGAAAGATGAGGTAATGAGGCAGCATTTGTGGAAATCTAAAAAGTGCTTGAATAAATGCTTGAGATCCCTTCCAAGGGGATGCTCCAGATTGAGCTGTGAGACTCCCTGGTTCTCACAGGATTCCCCCACCCACCAGAAAGCCAGGGCAGACAAGCAGGTTCACCCACAGCCCGTGGGCTGGGTTTGTCTTTGCCTCCATAGTGAATGAATGACTCCTGGGCTGGACTGACAGCACACATGTGGCTCCTCATGCCAACCAACTACTTACTTGGTGACCACGGGGTTCTTGAAGGAACCTCTGCAGATGAAGCATTTGAAAGGCATGTCCTCCTCATCACTGCTCACCTCGTAGTTTTCGTCGTCTGCAGAAGAGAAAGTGACCCAGAGTGGAGTGAGAGAAGAGACCAGCCCAGCCCACATGTGGGACATGAAATAATAAATAAAGGGAGAGCACAGCAGTTGGGATTCAATCTCTGCTAGAAACAATGGAGGCTCTGGCATCTGGGTGTTGCTGATGACAGTAACACGTGTGGGACTGTGCTATAATTAGGGCTAATGAGCCAGCAGGCCTGTTGCTCATCTCAGGAGAAAATTCTTTTCTACTTCACCCACTCACTGCTATAAAGAGAAACATCCTCCAGCCCCCTCCTGTTTTTCAGACTTTCTTCCAAACCAGGTGCCACCAAGCTCTGGCTCCAAGTGAGCAAAGAACAGCCCCCATTTACACAGCAGTGCTCATGAGCCTTGGGCCACAGCTACGTACACTGAGTGACAAATGACACCCCTGGGCAACTGGGGGGACAGATGGTCCCATCTCCCCACAGCTCGCTGCTGGGACCCACACAGCAGTGCTCTCCTTCAGAGAGAGCCAGGGGGAGCCTCCTCGCTGGGGGTTTTGTCTGAAGGCAGCAGGAGCTGCACAGCCTTAGCAGGGCCCTGCGAGGGCAGAGGGGCCGTACCGTTGACGCCGTAGCAACCTTCGTCCAGCTCCCGTTCGATCTGCCAGCCGTGCTTGTAGTCCGAGCGGTCGTGCAGGAATTTGCAGCTGTCTGAACAGCACAAAGAAAGAGGAAATAAGAGACAGGCTGTGAGGGCAGAGTGTTACCAGGACACCTCATTCCAAGGCAGCCTGAGCTTTGCCCAGCAGGAGAAATCTGGTTGCTCCTTCTCCAGGGCAGCACTAAGGTCCTGGAGCAGATACAGGATCCCTCGGTGCTGACAAGCTGTGAGGATCATCCTCTCTGTGCCACAGGGACAGTTCCAGCAGTTCTGTACATGGGAAGTGGGCTAACAGGAAAACTGATCTCTCACGTGGTCTCAGTGGACACAATACCTGTAAGAATGTGGGTCACTGGAACATCCCAGGGGACCCTCCCAATAACCACTGATTAGAGGCCCTGGGCCGGCACGAATGACAACCTTACATAAACAGCTCTGCACAGAAGGGCCCGTGACCCCAAACACGGGGTCACAGCTGGACTGGATCCCTTTGCACCCCTGGAGCTCAGCTGCAGACGAGGCACTCACCCCCAAAGCCGCAGAACCCGGTCTCTTTGTAGTCCTTGCAGATGTCGGGCTGGTAGTCCCAGCGCACGGTGGCCCGCAGGTGCTCCGGAGCACGGATGGGGCCTTTCCTGAAAGGGAGCAGAGGGCTCAGCCCAGCTCCAAAGTGCCCCTGGAGCAGGGCCCTGGCCAGAACCACACACCACACTGGCAAGGCAGAAACTGCCAGTGACAGCAGAGCCCCAAAACACTGCTTTTGGGATGGTGCCTGAGCACCTCTGTGGTCACAGACCCCCCGAGGCTGATCCTAACCCACCTGACCATTCCTGAAGAGGCATTTCCCACTGATGTGTCCTTGGGCTTCATATACTTCTGGTAGTTGTTAATGCCACGGTAAATTTTATCATCTTCCTTTCCTCTCAGCTCCTAGGAAAGCAAGAAGAGATGATAAAGGATCAGGAGAGCTTCATGACACAGATTAATTGTCACCACTCTGACACCAGTCTTCCTTCCCACCCCGCCTTCCTTAACACCAAGATGCCAATAAGGCCACAAAACTCCCCCATTTACAAGGGTTACACTCCTGCCTCCTCAAACTTCCAGGCAAGATGACACTCTGACTCTTCTTGGTGTGCAGAAGGGGATGAGTAAGACACAGGCTCTCCTGCTGCAGAGCACAAGTTCCTAAGGAGCAAGGCTGACTCACCTCCTGGATTTTCTGGCTGCGCTCAAAGATGGCCTGGGCATCCTTCTCTTTCTCCGTGTCCAGTTCATACACTGCTGTGGCTCCCATGTCTTCTGGGCCAACAGGTTTCTGAAAAGCAGGGAAAACTTGTGGCAAGAGTAGAGGGAACACCTGGACAAGACAGAGAGCTCCTTGGCTACCTGAAGAGTTGTCACAGAGCAAGAACTGGATACGCCTGCGCTGTCCCTTGGCATTTGCTAGGCAGAATTCACCACAGGCTCCAGCCTAGTGTGTGTAGAGGCCAGAGTGCTAATTCCCCATTCTCCCAAATTTTAGCCAGCAGTCAGGGAACACTTGTTTTACTCCTTCACACCCAGCCCCAGCTCAGCTGGAAGCCCCACTCAGTTTGCCCATGTCCAACACTGAAATCACAGGGCCCTCCTGCCCACACACAGGATGTTACTGAGCTTCTGACCCAGCTGGGGGTGGCCAAAACTCAGTTTCAATGCAGAGATCTGGTTTAGATTCCTCTTTAATGGACTGAACAGATAACCTATTCCTAGCTTTTATCACATCTTCGAGAACAGCTGCAGAGAAACCAGAGAATAATCACAGCCAGCCTCAATTAAACACAAATCCAACTTAGGTGCCAAAAGCCTGTGGAGTCCCAAAGCTGCCACCTCCTCCCATCCCTTCCCATTCCCTCCAGAAGGTTGGGCAAACCAAATGCTGCCTCCCTTGGGAGCCAAAGATGCTCTAACACTGAAAACACAAACCCAACAGCTGAGCAAACCTGATCCAACTGCTCCCTCTCCTGAAAAACCTGTGCGGTGTTGGGCAAGTCCAGTGGCATCCTGGAGTTTTAACTCCCACCTCTAAAAGGGAAAGGCCAACCTTTGATGGCCTCCCATGGAGGGAGGGACTATCAGAATAAACCCAGCACAAGGTGCTTGGCTATTAAGAGGGGACAGGGAGGTGCATTAATAAGAAAGAATGTCCAGTCCCATGTTTAGAGTGGCAGATTCTGTTCTGTGAGGAGTGGGATCCCCAGCCCCACCTGAGCTGACAGCCCAGGCCCCCCCGCTGCCCGTCCTTACCGCCGACCTGGTGGATTTGTAGGTGACCCCGATGTCCTTGGCGGGATCCTCATCCTCGCTGCTGCTCGGGGCATACTCGGGCCTCTCCCTCGTGCAGCGCCTGGTCTGGGGGGGACAGCAGGGATGGGGGAGGAAAGGCTCCAGCACTGTCCTGGGTGAGCCTGGCAGGCCACCGGAGACACCCGTGGATGGAGCAGGCGCTCCCTCGGAGCTCCCTTACCTTCTGGATCATGGGGTTGGGGGTGTCCCGCCGCCGCTCCTTTCGCACCACGGTGCTGCCCTCCTCCCCACTGCTCTCTGCGGGGAAAGCCCGGCGTGAGGAGCACGGCCCGGGCCCCAGGCAGGGCTGGGGACGCCCACGGGAGACCCAACAATCCCACCCTGGCAGCGCTGTCCAAACGCTCCTGGAGCTCCGGCAGCGTTGGGGCCGTGACCATTCCCTGGGAACCTGCTCAGTGTCCGATTACCCTCCAGGGGAAGAACCTTCTCCTAATGTCGCAACCTAAATCCGCTCTGACACAAGTGCAGGGCTCCCTTCCGCCCTCCGCCGCACTCACACGAGCTGGGGACGGCAGCTGAGTCCCCGGTATGGGCAGCCCTGGGGGCAGCACCAGGCTCTCCCTCGCCTTCCCGCTTCCCCCTGCCCTCACCCTGCTCCTGGTCGCTGCCGGGCCGTTTTCGCCGGCCGCTGCCCGCGGCTCGGACCCGCTTCTTGAACACAAAGCTGCAGACGCCGCTCTGCTCCGCCATGATGTGCCGCCGATTCCGCGCCGCTGGATGGACAGAGCGGCCCCGGGGCGGGCGGGCGGGCAGCGCCCTCTGCGGGCACGGAGGGCACAGCGCCCCGGGCGGGGCCGGGGGTCCCGGGGGTCCTCGGGCCTGTTCCCCGTGCCGGACCCCCATTCCCGATCCTCGCTCCCCCACCCTCAATTCCGCTCCCTCCCTGCGCCCTCCGGCCCCCCTGCTCCTTCCAGCGCTCCCTGAGCCGGGCAAGGGGGCTGTTTCGCCGTTTCCCCTCCGTCTCCCGCAGGGCCGGGGGATTTCCAAGGCAACGGGGACGCCGCTGGGTCCTGCGACCCCCGGGTAGGCACGGGCGGGAACCCTGGCTCTGGCCATTGCCCTGCCTAGGCTTGAGCGTGGGCACGTGTGTGTGCGTACATGTGTGTACATATGTGTGTGTACATGTGTGTACATGTGTACCCGTGTGTACCTGTGTGTGTACATGTGTGTACATGTGTGTATGTGTGTGTGCATGTGTGTACATGTGTACACGTGTGTACATGTGTGTGAGCCCAGGCACAAAGGACAGTGAAGTTCCACCATCAGAGAAAAGTCTGCTCTCACATGAGGTTACTCCTGCCCCGTGATTAACAGAGCTATCGCTAAAAGTCTAGCAAATAGGATAATTAATAAGCTAACAAACAAGCTGATTCTGTGAAATAGGATTGGTAACAGCTGGGAGGATGGAGAGCCCTGTCCGAACACAAGCATTTTTACAAGATTTGTAAGATTTTCATCATGTGTTAAGACAATGATAAGCAGTGGTTGTTGGGAGTGCTGTGCTCTCGTTGGATTCCCACACACCCGCCCTGGTTTTGGGTGCTTGGCTGCTCTTCTCTCCTCATGCCCTTCCCTCCCCTGCCTCAGCTCTGCACCCCTCTGGTCTCCGGCTGTCACTGTGCCACCGCTGGCTCAGGTCTGGAGTGGAATTCCTCATTTATTTGTATTTATTTGTATTTATTTGATGGCAGACAGCCTGTTCAGTACAGGTGCTCTTTGGGCAATGCAGAGTGACAGACGTGGTAAATCGCATCTCTGCTGTCTCCTTGTCCAGTGAACACTCCTGTGAATTCCTCAGTCATGTTTTTTTGTACAGGGAATTACAGGCAAACTGCACACAGAATGCCCGTCTCTGCAGCTGGGCTCAGGCTTTGGGCCACCTCCAGCCAGCATTTGGCACTTTCCAGTGCCACCACACTGTGTTGAGGAGCCAAACAAGAATATTTGTTCCAGCATCATCATTTTCAAAGACATTCCCATCACTCCATTGTATATTTTCCTCCATTTATGGCTCATTGGAGGGCTTTGGGAGCTAAAGGTAAAGTCCTCAGAGCGACAGGTTACTGCTGCCTCTCTCCTGGCTCAGGTTACTGCTGCCTCCCTCCCGGCTCATTCCGGCTTCCTTGGCTGGTGTGAAACCACCCCCAGATTTTAACTATTTATATTTATATTTATTTCTGATGTTTTGCCCTGTTCCTGGGGAAATCCCAGCCCTCTAAACACCAGGGGAAGATGCCTTTATAGTCCAGGCAGTGCTTTTGCTCGGCCCGCAGGGCCGGGCTCCGGCAGATCCACCACTCACCTCGCACTGCCCCTCTCCCATGCTCGGCTCATCAGGTCCCCATGGAATAAACCCTCGATTTCTGAAACCATCACAGCTCAGTTTTGCCCCTCTGAGGAGTGGGGAGCACTGGAATCCTCCTTTCCTGCTGCTGCCTGATAGGATCCTTCCTATGCAAACAGCGAGTTGAGGTGTGCGTGTGTGGGAAATTTGGCTCCTGCAGACGCTGGAGGGATGGATCCTTTGGGATGCTCCAGGATCCCTCACCCGGGAGGGTGAGTGCCACGCGGGGAGAGCCCAAGGCCGTGTCCAAAGCTTGGAGCGAAGCCAATCTGCACACGCAGCTCATGGGAGAGAGGCTGGAAAAGATAATTACCGGGGGGGGGGGGGAAAATTGCACCCTGTGCCAGAAAGCGGAAGGGTCGCTCCCGGGGCCGGCGCTGTCGGATCGGGAAGGTCGCGGGCGAGCAGGGAGAGAAAGCCGCGAGCCGAGGGGAGCGGGGAAGGTTTGGGGTTAGAGGTTGGCTCCACACAAAGGAACGAGCGGCTGGAAGCCGGTTCGACGCCGAGAGCCAATCGCTGCTGCGGCCCCGCGATAAAAGGGCTCGGAGCCGGCGGTGGGAGCGCAGGAAGCGGCTTCGCTCCACCGCCGCGGCCTCTGCGGCGGGACACGGGCAGGAGACCCCCCCCGGCAGCCGCCAGGAGACACCGGGCACGGCCCCGGCCCCTCGGCTCGGCGGTGAGCTCGGCTCGGGGCGGGCGGGAGCGCTGAGACAATGCCGGCCCCGGTGTGAGCGGCGAGGGGGTTCGAACCCACCGGGGATTTCCCACCACGCAGGGCTGGGAGAGCTGCGGGGAGCCAGAGGGGCCGGCGGGGAGGGGGAGAGAGAGAGAGAGACGGGGGGGCCGGGGAGAAGGGATGGAGAGGAGCGAGGAAGGCGCGGGGAGAGCCCCGGGGAGCGGCGGCGCTGGGCAGGAGCCGCCCCGCAGACCGGGGCGCATCCCCGGAGCCCCCCGCACGCACCGGGAGCTGCTCGGCTCCGGGAGGAGGCTCGGCCGAGGGGGTCGCGGAAGGCAGATTTGGGGAGGGTCGGAATTTGGGACAGGAAGGCGCTCCCGGAGCCCCGGAGCCGATCGGGGAGCGGTGCTGGGGATCGGGGCGAGCCCCCCGTGCCCGAGTGAGCCCCGGGCGAGGGGCTGGTACCCGGTGGGGCCAGCAGGCCTGTGCTGGCTGCATCTGCTCCGAGGGGTCCGTATTTGGGGCGTATTTCGGGGCTCACGCTCCCCGTTTGGGCTGTAATTCCCTCTTTGTTGTGTGCTGCAGTACATGCCGGAGGGGGGCTGGACAGATCCATTTTATTAAGCTGATCAGAACGAGCAGAGATGGAAGGAAAACCTGTTAGATCCCGACTTCCTTGTCCCCCTTCGTTAATGCCTGCCAATTCCCGATGGTGTGTCTCCTACCTCCTCATCCAGCCTGCGTTTAAACCTTTCCAGCGACGGGTCTTTCATCACTTCCCTGGGGAGGCTGTTGCATGACTGTGAGATTTAATAACAACACAAATGCCCTGGGCTCTGACATAACCCTTAACAGCCAGGGATCTCTCAGGGCTTCACAAAGGAGAGCAGCTCTGTTTTCGTCGAGGGGAGGGGGAGAAAAGGGAACAGAAAGGGAAAAAAAAAAAAAAGAAATTATTTATCTACTGCCACCCAAAATTAGCAGCAGACTTAGGAATCAAGCCCAGGTCTCCCGAGTCCCAGTCTGGTGCTGTAACTACTGTCTTCTGAGCCAGCCTGATCTGTCTAATCCCCTTGGATCACTTCAAACAACCTTGTAGATCATATTTATGATCAATTTTTTGCTGATTTTTTTTCATGGTGTGGGTATCAGTTTTGAAAAAAACCTGATAATCCAGCCTTGAAAATTGGGCTTTGTCCACCAAAGACGTCGTGTGAGGGCTCTCACAGGGAGGACATCTGGTGCCTCAGCTGAGCTGTTGTGTGTTTAAGGCCAGGAGTAAGTGCATCTGCAGCATTATTAATGTAGATTACAAAATAATTGCAGGGCAATCGACCAAGCTTAGTCTGAAACGGCCCCAGTGTTAATGTCCTTTTTAAATGGGAGCCCTACGTGAAACAAATTCCCAGTTCCAAGGTGAGGGTCAGAACCAACCTCTGGGGCTTTGCAAAGTGGCTGGATGCATCTTCATTCTTACACAGCTCAAAACCAGGTTCCTGAGCTGTTTTGGTCAGCAAAAATCCCGTGAGACTTCTCATAAAGGGAAGGGAATGCCTCTTCTGCTTTCCTTCAGTGGAAACTCCTGTGAGTCCTCAACTACCCCTCTGGTCCTGGAGGGTGATGGAGTTTTTCTTTTCCTTTCCTCCCACCCTCAGCTCTTGCAGGGTTTTGCCAGGCAGCTGCCATGTCCACCCAAGGCATGTCTGCTTTCCCCTCCCAGTTAAGTCGTTTTTATCTGCCATCTGGGGCTGTTGCAGTGCTTACCTTGCTCTTAGCAAAAGCCCTGGGATGGGAAACATTAAATCTGGACAAAAGGATTATTGCAATATCGATGTTAAGCACACTTTAGACGTATTTCTCACTCCTGTGCCGTGCCCATAACCCTCTCCATATGTCCAGCTTGGGGTTTTCAGTGACAAATGCCTCAACATGCTCTGATGTGCCCCTCCAGGGATTACTTTTCCCAGCACACTCATTGCTCCACTGCAATCTTGTGGATTTCAGAGAACCAGATCCTATGCTGGGCTCTATGGCACCTTGGATCCTAAAAGGGAGGATAGAGGTGAAGGCTGAAAATAGCCAGGGAAGCTCAAAAAGAATGACATTTGGAGAGGTTTAACTACCGGTATGATTTTAGTCATGTTTTCTCCTTACACAATCTGCCTTTGGACAGCAAACAGCAGCTTTTGTAGGGCTTGTGTGGAGGCAGGGACCATGGAGAGGGGTTGTGCTGTGTTTTGGAGTGCCTGGAACTGGACTAACTCCTGCTTTTGCTGCATCTGCAGGTGATGAAACAGCAAAAGCTTCTTATGGGGTTTCTCGGGGCTCAAGAGATGAGCCCGCCCCATGGAATCAGAGAATCCTTCAGGTTGGAAAAGTTCTCTAAGCTCATAGTGTCCAACCATTCCCCCAGCACTGCCAAAGCCACCACTAAAACACGTCCCCAGGGCCTTTAAGCCCCTCCAGGGATGGGGACTCCACCATAGGAAATGCCAGTCCAAAGTCTGGTGAGTAACAGGTGATATTCCACAAGAGGAAATCAGCCAAGGTAACACTGAGAGTTTGTGTTGGAGGAAGAAAAAAATTACAGGCAATTACAGGTCCATTAACTGGAGTACAAGGAAAGGTTGGTTTCTAGCACAGGTTCTGGAATAGTAATCCAAGATGTGCTGTTGGGAAGCAGAATAAAATGCTGGGTGGTTTTAACACAGATCGTGTCACACTGGCTTGGATATAATAAATGACTTCTGGAGACAGAGCCCCAAGGAAATGATTATTTTAGGTGGATACAGGAAAAAGGACAAGGAAAAGAGAGCGAAATGGAAGGAAGACACTTGGATTCACAAGGAGGGATGTAAGGACACATCAGGCTGGAGGTTTTCAGGGGTGCTGGAGTTTTGTTTCAGAATACCAAAGTCTGAGATCTCCCAGACCAGCTCACCTGCTGGCATCGTGGTGGCTGTGACAGCAGAGCACTCACCACATGAGAACAGGCTGAAAGGAATCTGCTTCTCCTCAGTGTGGTTACTCTTTATGAATCCCACTGAGAGGCAAATATGTGATGGGAGAAGAACTAATGTCTAATGGTAAATGGATGTAGATTTGTGTAGGAAAGCAGGAGGTGATTCCAGGTGGAGCGTGGTTTATGGAAGAGGCTGGGGAAGAGCTGACAAGGGGAGGGAAGGAGCATGAGCTGCCATTTCCCTACTGTGCTTGTTTGCACCAGGTTTATATTGCACCTCATTAGCCCATTCTGCACTTCTGTCTAATGCCCAGCCCAA
Organism: Cyanoderma ruficeps; assembly: GCA_008694505.1. Lineage (NCBI taxonomy): Eukaryota > Metazoa > Chordata > Aves > Passeriformes > Timaliidae > Cyanoderma > Cyanoderma ruficeps. The sequence continues at coordinate 390,813 of VZDJ01000403.1, forward strand.
ACCTCTCAACCTGCAATTTTTGTCTGGCACTACTGAGAATTTGTCTCTGCTTGGAAAAGTCTCTTCTCATCCTCCTTGGCAGGATTTCTGCTGTGCTTCTCTGCTCTGTCTGAACTCCCAGCAAGACAGGAGATCCCGGGGAGCAGAGACTCCCTTCAGAACATGGTTTTTAATGGATGCCATTAAACACAGCCACAATCCCAGGAATGGGCTGCCTGTTTCTGCCTCTGGGAAGCAGGTGGATGCCAGCAGCATCCTTCTGGCTCATGGGCCCCCTCACTGAGGCAGGGGCAGGGACCAGCCCAGTTCCCCAGGCCTGTGCACGTCCTCCTCATGGGAGGCAGGGATGAAAGTGAGAGAGGGGAGTGGGTGGGCAGGGGCTTCCCTCGGGCTGCCCCTCACTCCTGTGGGTCCCTCATTGTTGCCCTGACAAAGGCAGCCCTGTTCCTCCCCACAACTATTCCTTGTCAGCATCCCTCAGCATTTCGGCTGCAGATTTCCTGCCCACTGGCAGCCTTTCAAGAGGCAAACGTGGATGGAAAGGGGATTAGTGGAGCAGGCTGCTGGAAGGTGGCTCCTGGCTGTGGGTCAGGCAGGGTCAGGTCCGTGCCCCAGGAATCTCACCAGCAGGGTAGGGGAGTGCCCAGAAATGTCTGGATTCTCCTCCACCCTGTGCCAAGCCAGCAGGGACCTGCCCTGGGTCCCCAAGACCAGGGAGGTCAAGTGGTTGGCTCACAGCCATACAAGAGCCAAGACCTGGAGCTGAATGAAGGGATTCCATGCCTAAAGTAGGAGCTGTGGCCACTGGGCTCTCTCCATCATCCCTTCCCTGGCACTGCTGTGCCTGGCTCTGGCCTGGCCTGCTGGATGCTGGCTTTGCCCCACACCGTGTTTCATGGTGTGGGTCAGCTGTGAGACCCCAGGAGCGCAGAAACAGCCTTGGGAGCTGATCCCCAGGCTCAGGAGACACGCTCTTCCAGCTCCTGTTCACCTCCTCCCCACACTGGCCAGCTGAGAGGGATGATGGCCCTGGAGCTGGAGGGTCAGCACTGTCCCCTGTGTGGGTTTCACCGATCCTGCAGGGGATCCTGGGGACATCCATCCCCACAGCCACCAGCTCAGCCCGTGATTTCCCGGGGGAAAGGCCTGACAGCCTCTCTGAGGTGTCTCCCCCGCGGGTGCCTCGCCGTGCCCTGGGGATGCTCCACATCCCCTGAGGATGGAGGAGGAAGGGGGCCCGGATCCCCCACGCCGTGCTTTGCCTTTGGGAAAGCCTCCTGCCATGGAGCAGTGATCCCTGCAGTAAACAAACCCTTCCCGGGGCTGCTAATGGGAACCATATGGCAGAGAGGGGCCTCTGGCCCTCCGCAGTTACGCTCCTGTTTCCCTGTGCCAGAAACCCACCGGCTCCTGGGGAGCCCCTCGGCCAGCACCGGCCTGGGGCCACTGGGAACGGGCTGGGCCAGCACTGGGGACAGCCCTGGTGGCCCCTCGGGAGGAGGAAGGGGGAAAGGCTCCCTGCGCCTGTCCTGGCTGCCTTCAGAGGCAGGTTGAGACTGGGGGATTGCCTTGAGGGGCCACCCCAGATGTTCCCTCTCCCTCCATCTGCCCCAGGGTCAGGCAGGAAGGAGAGAGGGGATGCAGGAGGCTGTTAAAGCTCTGTGATGGAGCAGCACAGCCTTCCTCCCCTCAAACTCCTCCCCGCTTGGATCCTCAGTCACTACAAGGGGCAGAACCAAGAGAGGCGAAGAGCTTCTCGCCTTGTACTGAGCCAAAAACCTGAAACTGCTGGCACGACCTGGAGAGGAGGACAGCCCTCGCTCCTGCTCTTCCCAGGCTGCGTAAGTGGCAAAGGGCTTTAGGGACAGAGGTTTGGAACAGTCAGATGTAGGTTATGGTGCCAGTCTCCACTGTGGGGCATGGCCTCGGCTTTCTCCCCTCAAAGCCAGCGAGCCCCGAGGCTTCCTGAACTGATGTGGCGGCTTTGTAAGCTCAGTGTGGCAGCATGTCCCGAGGCACTGCCCCTGTCACCACATTGCCCCTCCCAGGCAGGCAGGTGGTGGCTGCCTTGGGCTCCAGTCCCAACCTCTGCTCCTGGGAAGAGCAGTGACAGCAGCCGAGAGCCTCCAAGAAACCCTCCTGCAGCTTCTCACTCGTTCTGGTTCCCTTATCGCCTCAGCACACCCTTCCCCTTTGAGATTTCTGCTCTTGCCTCCTGCCCTTCAGCAGGAAGGAGGTTCAGCAGCTCCTGTGCCTGGAGGGCAGCTGCACCCAGGGGCTCTCGCTGGAACTCGGGGGAGCTGCCAGAGGGTACGTGCATGGAGGGCAGGGGGATGTGGGGAGGAAAGGGCTGGGGGGAAAAACACCCAGCCATGGGCTGGGATAAGTGGGTGAAATTGAAGGGAAAGAGTTTTGGGGGAATGAGGAGAAAAGAAACAAACAGCGGGTGGAAGTCATCTCTTCTCAGAGAAGCCCTGAATGGTTTGGGGTGAAGGGGACCTTAAAGATCATCTCGTTCCAATCCCCTGCCATGGGCAGGGACACTTTCCATTCGACCACTGGTTCTGGGGAAGGGCGAGAGGGGGGATGACGAGGAGTCTGGAAGAACCGAGGAGAGAAGGTGGCTGGGGTAGGGGAGGAAGATGAGCTGAGAGGGAACGGAAGTCGGAAGTTGTGGGGGAAGGACAAATATTTGTGACAAACTCTTTGGTAAAGGTGAAAAGCGGGTGAAAAGGGGGAGGGTTGTGCATCTGCGTTAGGGGTGTGTGTGCAGTGGGGGCACCGGGTTTTCTGGGTTCCCTCATGTTCCCTGCAGGGTCTGTGCTGGGCTGTAGGACCTGGCAGACCCCGGAGACACGAAGAGAAGGTCCCGTGGCAGGGAATGGGCCAGGCAGGGGCTGTGGGGATGGGCCCTGGCCCCCAGCAGATGCTGGGCTCGGCAGCAGCTGCCTGTGAGAGAGCTCCGAGAGCCGGAAATAACAACGAAACCGCAGAGAAGACGGGAAATGGCTTTGATAGAACCAGGGCTGGGGCTCGCTGAGTTTGTGAAATGTTTGCAATCCAGGCTGTGCAGCCCCAGGGCTGTGAGGGGCACCCCCAGTGCCCAGGCCCTGCTGCCAGCTCTGAAAGCAGCCATGAGTTTTAGGTGCTTTGCTGGGTGTAACGCAAGCCTGGTGTCAGCTGCTGGGGGTTTGGCAGCCAAAGAGCCCCCCTAAAACTCAGGACGTGTTTGCAAATGTCCCTGTGAGATGGGCATTGAGAAGATGCCCCTACCCCAAGTCCGACATGTCTCTCCCCTGGGGATTTCTCAGGGTCTAGCCCAGTCCTTGGGCAGCAATCTTTGGGGTGGCAATATGAGGCCAAGGGGGTTCAGTAGGACAGGAAAGCAGCCCCAGGCAGAGGGAGGTGCTGGTTTTCCAGCCTCCATTTCATCCCCATCACTGCAGACCCACTCCTTCACCCTCCTTTTTGCTGCTCTGTTCCTCCCTTGGCAGTGTTCACTCAACCCTGCAGCTCTGCCCTGTATATTCAAACCAGGGCTCATCTTTTCACGGGTGCTTTGAAGGTAAAGTGTGGTGGGGAAAACCCCCTGAGGAGCTGTCAGTGGCTTTTTAGCTGATTTTTTACCAAAAGGGGTGATCTGCTGTGCTGGTCCCAGCCCTCCCAGGCACTCAGCACATCACACGGGGCCACAGCTCACGGGGCTCAGCCTGAAGGCGACGTGGGCTCCTTCGAGAAGACAAAATCCCCGTCACTTGCTCTGCTGAGCTGTGATCAGCAAGACTTTTCTGGGCTAAAATTAGACCAAAAAATCACAGCCCTTCCTCCAGCAACACCAGTCCTTTAGTGGCTGCATTAGTGAAACACGAGGTGCTGGTTTTGGTGCCTTGGCTTGGGGTCAGCCTTGCTGCCAGTGGCCGTGGTCATTGCCTGGTAGGTGCTTCCATCACATCCATCACGTCACCTTCCAGGTGTTCAGAGCCCCAAACTCCTCAGCTGCTGTCACGGCCTTCCAGACCTGCCTCTCCTGTCTGTTGGCCCAGTTCTGTGTGCCTCAGTCTCTCCCTCAGGAAGCCCCAGACCAGCAGCCCAGAGGCTGATCTTCCCCAGAGGCTGCTCTGACCCCCTGGAGGAAGATTTGAGCCACACCAGCTCCTGCAGAGCTGCTGGCTTTGGGTGATGAAACCAGCCCCACTCATGATGACATTTCCTTTCCAGGTCTTGCAAGAGGTCTGTGTTAGACACCTCCACAGGGAACATTGACCCACAGAGTTCCAGCTCAGGATTAAACAGGCAGAGAAGAGAAAGGAACCATGTTCCAGGCCACAGGAGCCGCCAGCCCACCCCCAACTCATGTACGTGGCGTCCTGTGGTTTGTATGGGAATTTCAGCTGGGTTTGGGTTCTCAGGGAGGGGGGGTTGTACACAGAAGCTGTGTTCCCGTCCTGACATTTTAGGGTGATCAAAGACACAGCCACTGCTACTCAAACAACAGAACTGGGGACAGGAATGTTCCAGCAGAAGGTGCTGTTTGCTGAGCACGCTGAACGCCAGCCTCAGGCTCTGCTCCATCCAGAGCTCTCACCCTGCTCTGTCTGGAGTTGCCGTCTGTTTGTTTGTGTTTCCATGATCGCAATTGAGAGCTTTCGGGGCTGCTTAGGACCGGAGTGATTGGAGATGGAAAAACATAAAGGTTCAAGAACATCTCCTGCTGGGACAGGATACGGCCCTTCCCCGAGGGAAGATCTATCAGATATGGAGTGGAGAGTGTGCCTGATCGGGGCCAGGAGGCTGCCGAGAAGTGACGAGCAGCCGAGGATTGCTGTAGCCTTGGGAACGGATGTATCTCAGCTCCAGAGAGGCAGCATTTTCCTTAGCTCTGGTCAGCTGAGCCTGGAAACAGCACATTAAATCCTAACCCCTGGAGAGCACCTGTGCTTGTCCTGCCAGTGCCAAGGGATGCAACTGGTTTTACACGGCCGGAGCCTCCTCGCTGCCCATGTCCCACTGTTGACTTTGGCTGCTGCTCCCCAGCCTCGTGGGAATGAGAGGAAAATCAGGTCCCTGACCTCAGTCAGTGAGAGCAGCTGGGAAATGTCTGAGGAGGCAGCTCGGCCAGGGGAGAGTTTCCTGTGCGTCTCTTAGACAAAACTGTTTCCAAAAATACAAAGGAGAAACGATGGGGAAGGACAAGGCAGGAGGAACAGGGGGGTGGGGGACCAGCCTAGGGGCAGAGAGGGGCAGCGCTGGGCAGGCAGAGGAAGGACAAGGACAGCAGGGTGACAGCAGGGTCACATTGCCCCAGCCTTGGGAGCAAGGAGTGAGGGGGATGAGCCAGCCCTGACTGGTCACCTTGCTGGAGTGACCCTTGGATCCTGATTTTGGGGAGGAGGGAACACTTCCATCAGTGCCAGCTCCTTGGGATGGCTGTCAGGGACCCAGAGGGTGCTCAGGCAGTTGCCCCGGGGAGGGTTCAGGATGTGGAGCAGGTGAGGGAGGAGCAGAGGGGATTTGGGAGGGATGAGCTGTTGCAGCTGCAGATGGGACATGGTGCAGAGAGACCCTGCCCTGAAACCTCAGCACAGGGAGAGGCTGCTCAGTGTTTGGGCCTGTGCCCTGGTGCTGCAGGGCTGAGCAGCATCTGCCCCCCAAAGTGCAGGAGCCCCAGAGCTCTGGGAGCTCTGCCCATGCCCTGCTGCCCCTGTGCCTCCCCACACCCCCGGGCCTGCGGGGCCTCATTTCCTGCACAGCCCCAGCAGAGGAACTGGAAACAAAACATCTCCCTCAAGAGCTCTGGGACAGCAAGGGGCACCCAGCTGTGCCCAGGGGGAACAGGCCACTGCCCCCTGAGCCCGGGCAAGGACCCACAGGGCAGCACTGCCCGAGCCCTGTGCACCTCCAGCAAAAGGAATTAATTATCCCTCTCCAAGGGGCAGGAGCAGCAGCTCAGAGCAGAGCTGCTGTGTGTAGGTGCACGAGCCACAGGTGATGATTTACAGGTGCAGGTCACAGAGGAGTTTTTTTGTCAGGGGTTTGTGCCAAGCTCTCATTTTGCTTTCTCCTTCCCTTTTTAGGAGGCCAAGAGCAGCTCAGGAGGCAGCACAGTGCAGCGCTCCAAGGTACCTTTGTTTTTTCTGCATCATAGAATCATCCCAGAATCGCCTGGGCTGGAATGGACCTTAAAGTTCATCCAGTCCCACGGACCTTCCACCATCCCAGGTTGCTCCCAGCCCTGTCCAGCCTGGCCTTGGACACTTCCAGGGATGGGGCAGCCACAGCTTCTCTGGGCACCCTGTGCCAGGGCCTCGTCCTGCTGATTCTTGGCAAGGCTGGAAGGGCCAAAAGCCCAAGGACTGAGCTCCAATCCAGCCCAGCATCAGTGGAGTGGCCCAGGGAGGGTGAGGGAGATGGGGCTGCTTCCTGCTCCTCAGTGCTCCAGAGCATGGAGGGCAAAGAAGAGGGCAATGGAGGGATCCGGAGTGTTCCAAACTCCTTCCTCATCCTCTTGTCTCCCTTTGCTCTGCCCCTGGCCAGTCCTTCAGCCTGAAGGTGCAGGTGAAGGAGATGTGCACTGCCTGCCAGAAAACCGTGTATCCCATGGAGCGG
>VZDJ01000403.1:397423-424043 GCA_008694505.1 Cyanoderma ruficeps
TCCCATGGAGCGGCTGGTGGCCGATAAATTCGTCTTCCACAACTCCTGCTTCTGCTGCAAGCACTGCCACACCAAGCTCAGGTGAGTCAGGCTGTCCCCTGCTGGGGCAGGTGTCACTGCAGCTCTGCTGAGACCCTCCCAAATAAAAAGTGCCCTCCCCATCACAGCCCCTCGCTTGGCCAGTAGCCAAAGACCCCCAGCTCGCCCATCACAGCGTAAGAAAGGTTTATCTGCACCTGGGCCCAAGTCTCAGCTAAATCCCACCCGGTATGGAAGGAGAGATGCTTTCCCTTGAGAGCTTCCCCTGCCAGGGGAACACAGAGCTGAGCCAGAGCCTCCTCCTAGAGAACACAGAGCCAAAGCTGAGCTCCCCTGGGACCCCCCATCTCCACTCACAGCAGCCCCCAACAGCCTCTGCTGGTGGGAGGGAGCTGTTGGCCATAAGGGTCCCCTCCTGCATGTTTCCCCCTCTGCTGTCCCGGTGTCCCCAAGCCCCCCCACTCCCCCCCAGAGTGCAGCTCAGTCTCCAGGGCTAACCCTGCCCTCCCTCCCTCCCCAGCCTGGGCAGCTACGCTGCGCTCCACGGGGAGTTCTACTGCAAGCCCCACTTCCAGCAGCTCTTCAAGAGTAAAGGCAACTACGACGAAGGCTTCGGGCGCAAGCAGCACAAGGAGCTGTGGGTGCACAAGGAGGTGGAGAGCGGCACCAAGTCGGCGTGAGGGGGGCCAGCCCCTGCTCCTGGAGCCCAGCAGAGCCAGGGGAGCTGAGCCACGTGCTAACTGAGCTGATGTACAGCAGGACCTGGGGGAGGGCAGAGGGGGAGCCCCCCTCTTTGGAGGGTGCTCAGAGGGGTTCTGCAGGCCATGAGGACAGGGCAGAGGTCACCAGGGTGCTGAAGCCCTCTCTCTGCAGGCCCCTCTCTCCCCAGTGAGATCAGAGCAGAAACAATTGTCCCTCCCCCACAGGACCCCCAGCCCTGTTGATCCATTCCAGGCCTGTCACCGTGGAAAAGGAGATGAGCTAGGGGCTTATCCAGCTTGTGAGTCACCGCAGAGCTCCCAGCCACACCAACCCTGCACTGGATAAGGAGGGTCCTTGATTTACATCAGCTCAGTTCAGCTGGGATGGTTCAGCCTTAAGGATGTTGCCCTGCCATGGTTTAAGTGTCTCTTTTTATATTTGCCTTCGACTGGTACGTTTTGCGCTGGAGCCCCGCGGCAGCTTCACCTGCGCTTCTTTATTTTTGTAATACAACGTTTCCAAGCCTTCCCTCTCTTGTCCTGTGTTCCCAAGGGCCTGGGGAGGTGGGACAGGTGGTCAGGTCGGCCTCTTACTGCCCAGGTACTGTGGAAAGAGCTGGTGTCCAGGCAGGATCAAGGAAGTATTCCTGGCTACCTGGGAGGGAAGGGAAAGAGGCAGCCCACCCTTTTTGGGCAGTGTTCAGAGTCGTCCTGCAGACAACGAGGACTGGGCAGAGGTGACCAGGGTGCAGGGCCCTGACCAGAAGGCCCCTGAGCAGCCCTGCTGAGGGTTTGTGCTGCTGCAGGCTTGGGGCCCCTTTCCCCGGCCCCTTCCTTCTTCAGCAGGCTCAGAAAATGAAAGCAGAGCCCTGGGTTCCGCTTCCTGCCTCTCGCTGGCCTCACTTCCCCGAGTCCCTCAGCTCCCAGGCTGCTGCACAGCAGGATGAGCAGCATTTTCACAATGCCAGGTGATGATTTTAGAGGGGTAGGGAAGCATGAAACCTCAGGTTTTTAAGGCTGGGTTTTCAGTTAGAAAGAGAACATTAAACCAGAGAACTGATGATGTTGTATCTTTCCTTCCCTCCTCCAAACTGAGATTTTATCTAAAGGTCATTATCCACCCACCTGGGTCCTGTCCCTGGTCAGGAGAGCAGAGATTGGAGCTGTGGCCCCTGGGCAGGTCTGGCCTCAGTCTCCTCCAGCTGAGCAAGCCAGGAGATCTGGAGACAGGTTTATCTTCAAGGCCCCAAAAATTCTCTTCTCCCAGCCCCTGCTCAACCACCACACTACAGGTGGGATTCCTGCAGTGTCCTGTGCAGGGCCAGGAACTGCACTGGGTGTTCCCTGTGGGTCCCTTGCAGCTCACGATCTTCTGTGTCTGTGGGGAAGATTCCAGGTAGGAACACACACTCTATTGATGGAAAGCAGAATTACCCTTTGAGAGGGGTCACCAGGAGGGGAGTCCAGGAGAAAACCGACCATCAGAAAAGGCCAAGGTGTGAGTCACGAGCAAACTGAACACACTCAGGGGAAAGGAGAAGAAAAGCATTGGGAAGAAACTCCTCAAAGCGAAGCTAATGGAGAGTTCCCAAGTTCCTCCTTTGGCAAAGGCAGGATCTGTGGGTTCTAACACACCAAGAGGGTGTCAGGAAGCAGTGGGGTTTGCTCTGGTTTCAGGAGACATTTCTGTTCTCAGACAACTGCATTTGCTGGTTCTCAAATGTGCTGGCACAGCCCCAAGAGTCACACACGTGCTTGGTTCCTGTGCAGGGTTTCCATTGTATCAGCTGGTCAACCCCCTTCTGCTCTGTTCACATTTTACACTGACAAGCATTTCAGTGTTTCACTGACAGCAGCAACACCCTGGGAAAAGGCAACTGGAGGCTGCTTGTGGTGAGGGCTGGGAAGGCCAGTTCCTTGAGGGACACCCAAACACTGATCAAGTGACAGTGACACTAAAGAGAAGCTGCATGAACAGGAAAAAAATCAGCCTTTCAGCAAGGAGAACAGATGAATTTCATAGCAGCGCTGTTTCAGTTTGTTCCTAACACAGCAAGCTGTAAAAAAACCAAACCTGAAGGTATTTGGAGATGTGGTTTCCCATTCTCCTGCCCTACTCAGGGACAGCAAAGCTTGTTCTGCCCCAAATCACAGTGCAAGACCACCCAGATTCCTCCACTTCAGCTGCAAAGCTCCATTTCTGGTATCTTCCACTTGTCTGAAAACCAGAGGCTTTCCTTCTCCAAAATTTTTTTGTTTTTCTTTTTAAAAGGACAGTCACCAAAGCAGGCTTTCATATAAATGATAATTTTATTGTAAATAAAATGATACATTGGCCTGGCTTTGCACTGCAAGCCCCCGGTCGGTAAATAGAGACTACTGGGTCAAGGTCTTCTGCACAATCCAGGTTAAAGCCTTTTCTCCCTGCTTTGCATCATTTGTGGTGATAACAAAATCCTTTTCTTCCTTTTTGAACTGCTCCTGGCACACCTACCTTTTCCCTCCTGCTTAGTCTGTGTTGGTAACTGGTGCCAATGGGAATTCTTCGGAGCAGCTTTGGAATATTATTCCAAATTAGGCAAAAAAAACCACCCCAAAAAACCCATTTGAAATTGATGCAACCTAACTGCCACCAGAGTGGGCAAAGATGGGATTTTCTGGAGAACAAGCAAATAACCTGGAATGCACAGAATCGTCACACCAAGATCAAAATGTCCCTACTTTGTTTCCTAACTACCTCAGGGACACCCAAATTCCCCCAAGTTCCTCTCCAGTGGGAATCTCGGACATTTTTCTGATTACTTTTAACCACTTCAGGATACTGGGGCTCTGATGAGAAATTCTTTTTCAAAAAGAATATTCTCCATTTTTGCAGCACCTTCATCAGGGATCCCAATACTCAATATTCCCTGTCCATCCCTCCCTGGAAGGAACAGCAGGAAAGCCAACAGGACATCTGGAATTAACACAAAAGCTTATTGTCAGCCTGGCACTCCTCCTCCACTCTCCCCTAAATGAGTTTATTCCCAGTTTTTTTCCTAGTCTGCCAGGATAAAGAGGCCAGAAATAATTCAATTCTGAGGTATAATTACATTTCTGTCCACTTGAAACCTTTACTGCCAGGGCTGTTAAAAGCCTGTGGTATCAATGTCAGCCCCGAGTTATTCACTGGAGCAGTGGACTCAGGAATCCAGATCTTCCTTTTCCACAATCAAGAGGGCCGTGAGGAAACAAAGAGGCATTTTGGCTTGGCTCTACTCATTATAAACCATCAGCAAATTCTCTGCAAAACCAGCTGCTTTTTTTTCCTTTTTAAATTCATAAAGGCGTCAAATTTATTTCCCCACCTCCCCCCCCCTCCCGCCGCCCTCCCCACCCCATAACAGTCGATATATATAAAAATCACCAAATATGATCTTTTACGATATAAATTAAAAAAAGAGAGAAAAAAATAAAAATAAAATGAGGCATCACCGTTTACATGATGTAAAAAGAGCTAAAAAAGAGCGATATAAACTACATTCATAAAAGTGCATCTCCAAACATAACAGGCAATGCTTTGGCTTGTTCCTGCGCCCGGCGTCGGGGCGGCCGCTGGGTGAGCTGGCCCCGTGTCCTCTGTCACTTGTACAACTGCTGCTCCTCCTGTGACACTCTGGAGTGCAGGGCTCTGCTCAGAGGAGGCACATCCAGCACAGGGAAAGGCCGGGAGCTCCGGGACACGACGGAGCCCATCAGTCCTTGGTGCTCCTGCTCCGCTCTGGAAGCGCCTCCCGTGACGCGGGTGAGGTAAAAGCCACGACAGGTCCTGAGGGTTGAGCTGCTTTGACACGAGTTCTGCCGTCTCCTCAACGCCCTGTTCTCTCTCCCAAGATCACAGAGTGTTGGGACAGCAAGAGAAAAAAAAAACCACGGGAGAAGGTCTGGATTTGGTGAGGACAAGCCGAGGATAGAGTGGAACCCCCAGTGATGTCACCGTGCTCCTGATCCCTGCAGGTGATGGGTAGTGGATGGAGACTCCAATCTTTGGTACATTTAGGTTGCAAGGCTTGAAGAGCTGGGCCCCTCAGAGGTGCTGACCCCGTTACTTTTGCCATCCAGACTGCAGGGATGATCCCACATTCCCAGCAAAGGGGGGGGGAAAAGCTCCCTAACCCTGAGCAGGAGCGTCACACCCTCGCCTCCCCTCGTGCCAACAGTGAAGTGCAGTCAGAAGTCAGGTCAAGGGTCTGCACAGTTTGGACTCGGGTTCCTGGTTGGAAAAAGATCAATTGAAGTGCTCTCACTAGAACTAAATAAATTATGGAACAAGGGCTTTCATAAAAGGGATCCCCTAAGTGCCCACAAGTGGGACAGCGCATCCTTGGAGTAGTGCAAGGAGCCTGGAAAGGAAACCAACACCAGCTTTTACTGGTTACACTTTGCTCTGGGTTTGGCACAGAAAAAAACATTTCGTGTTTTTAAAGCTTTTCAGGACTTTTGGTTGGGGCTTTTAGGGTTCTTTTTTTTCCCTCTTTTAATTCAACACAGTATTTTTCCTGTGCTGAAGGGGCTTGGTTTCATTAAAACTTGCCTTATCCTGCTATTAGTATTCACTTAAAAACTTAATTTTACTGCATTATGAAGCAATTTTCAATTTTTTTATGGGGGAGAAGATGGGAGTGTGAGGAACCTTAATATGGTTTCCAATACAAGAGCAGGACACCTTCGGTGTTGCCCTATAAAGCAATATTTTAGTTAATTAACATTTGCTTTTCTTAGTTTCATTTCTCAGAGACAACTTATAATTACTCCATGAATCCCCAGCACTTAAAAACTGCTGGTCTTTCATGAGTGAAATAAAGATTATTAGTGCCCAAATCAGCACAGAGGATTTGAGGCCATCAGGACCTCAGTCTTCTGACTTGTGGTATCTTCCAAGTGCACAATCACTTGGATATGTTTTGCTGGCCCCTGCATGGGGATCTCCAGGTAACTTCAGTTATTTCCTACCATTTAAAAGGTTTTCTCAGGTTCCCTGTTTGACTTAACTCCTACAAAAGCTTATTTAAGTTAGGCCGTAACATCTTTATGGAACTCTTAAAATGATCACTTGCACACCTGTAATTCAAACAACGCACAGCAAAGGTTGAGCTCGATTCCAGCTTCCTGTGCACAACAAGAACAAGTGTCCAAGTAATTTCTCCCCAAGAAACCCTCAATTTTCCATGAGGCCATGTGCTCAAAGAAACTTTGAAGTAAATTCCTGGGCACCAGATTGACTATCTTTGGTTAAAAGGATGGTAAAAAGTTACCAGCCAAAGAGACAGATGGGGGAGGAAGCTGAATTCCACTGAATTCCCTTCCAGAGGGGTTTTGTTTGGACCCAGCAGCCCGAGAGAGGAGAAGCAGGAGCACAGATTTGTTTGGTATGACACAAACTAACTGACACTGTCCTAATGCTGGGACAGATCAAACTTTGGAAATTAGCTCCGGATTTTCCAATGTCAGTGGGAGAGCCCTTCCCTCAGGCCCTGGCGTGATTGCATTCTGCCGAAGCTTGTCTCATTATCCTGACATTTAAGCTGGAGAGACCTCCCTCACACCCTGCCCCAAATCCACGGGTTCATTATAAAATAACACTATTCACATACTTTTGAATCAGTATTTTCTGAACACCTTCAGATGCTGAATACTCAAGAAGAAAAATATACCATACTCTAGTGAGCGCACGCTCCATGACAACATGGCTTTTGCTGGATTCAGGTACTGGAGACGCCTCTGGAGCCCCAGGAGGGGAAAACCAGGGATTCCCACACACAGAGCTGGTCTGGAGGCCGGTGCAGGTTTCTGTTTTGCTGAAGAGTGGGGCTCTTCCAGTTCTCACTGGGGTTCAGATTTCTCCTCTGTTCCATCAGTGAAGACGCTGGTCAGATTCCCATCCCTGCGGAGAACACGCAGCCAGCTGCAACGTCACATCCAGGTAACTTGGGGCAAAAATGCAGCTCTGCTTGGACAGCTGTTGGCAGGATGAACATCAGTCCAGCAAACGAAGGAATCAGGCACGAGAGCAGACCCTAAGTTCCTTGGCAGAACTTCCCAAAGGACTAGGCCTAGCTGAGTTGGCATTTTGAAGATGCAGCACCACGACGGGCAGTTGCAACTGGACAAGACAGGGCACGGAAAGCCCGGCAGGAGCTGCGAGCAAGGGAGGTAATTCAGTACTGGAGCTGTGCAAACTGGTGTCTGAGCAGCTCTTCAGCAGAGGGTCTGTGCCTGGCTTCCACAAAGATCTGCTTTAGGAAGTCCCGGCAATGTTCTGATATGTGGGAGGGGAGCTGGGGGTTGGTGGGCTGGGTGGCGATTTTGAAGATCGCTGCCATGGCTTCGTACTCTGCCCAGGGGGGCTTCTCTGTCAGCATTTCCACCACGGTGCAGCCGAGGCTCCTGGAAAGCAGACAGGAAAAAAAAAAACAAATGAGAATTCACTCAATAATGCCCAGGGAGAGCTCCCCAGCTCTGGAAACGGCTCCTGGGGGAGTCTGTGCTCAGCAAAGCCCCACGTGTGCCCTGACTCACAACCAGGGCTGTCAACAGCCGTTTTCCTGCTGCCAGGAGGGCAGGGAACTGCCTGGAATGTGCCAGATGTCCTGCTCCCCTTCTGCTCAAATTCTCCTCTCAGGAAACATTTGTGTTAACAGGGGCCAAGAGGTGCCCGTGGGATGTCCCTGAAGGCACCGTGTGACCTCGGTGATACTTCAGGTGCTTCTGTTGGAACTCAAAGGCACTTAGAGAATCACAGAGTCACAGCATGGTTTGGGTTGGAAGGGACCTTCAAGACCATCCTGTTCCAGCCCCCTGCCATGTGCAGGGACACCTTCCACTAGACCAGGTTGCTCAGAGGCTCAACTTGCTGAGTTACAAGGCAGAAAACAGCCTCTTTAACACTCAAGGTTCAGTGAATCAGAGCTCGGTGACCCCACAAAGCCATTTCAGCAAAATCCCTTTTCAGTCGCAGCCTCAAAATGCCCACGTTGGGGGAAAAAACCAACCTAATAATATCTCCACAAGAAACCAAGCATCGGTCAAAAAAATAATTGAAGTCGTAACAATTCCAAACTGGGAAGGCAGTAAGTTAAATCCCTGTGGGACAGATGCATCATTACCTTAAGGAAGAATTCCCTGTCAAGTTAATGGGGCTCTGCAGGCTACTTCAGGGCAAGGACGTGATTCTGGGGACATTCTGAGCCACCTTTCTGAGGCGACGTGACTCCAACACTTTCCCTGGGAAGATGGTTGCTGTAGCACTGCACTGATTGGGGTTTATTCAAAAAGGATCAATTGCTTCCTCCGGGCCACAGATTAAGTAAGAGCCGTTAGTGAATTTTTAATATCCAATCCTGTGGTTTTTATCACATCTTTCCATTAAAAAGGCAAAACTGCCTCCTCTCCCTTAAAACTAAACCTTCTTTTGAGGTGAAATGCAAGGAAGAGACATGCTGAGAGGCAGATCTGCGTGAACTGCCAAGACAAGGAAGGAAAGGAATTAAATGCAGTGAATATGCAATAACTGATTTCTTGACAAGGTTTAAAATCCAACGTGAAAATTTTACAGTTTTCCAGCCATTTCAGACTTACTAGAAGAGAGTACAGAAAATGCAAACCATGTGTGCTGAAGTGCTGGGGGTTTGCTCAAAAGCAAGCAGGGATATATTATTGTTTAGACTGATTTATACCGTTTAAGCAGATCCGGTTTCTTTAAGATATTCAGCAAACAGCAGGAATGTTTTTCATGTCAAGTTACTCCAGCAATAACAAATAGCTCACATATTCTGCTATTTAGGAAAAAGAAAACTGGAGAGGGGCCTGCAGCATTGGCACAGAGCCAGGTGGGTGGATTTGTTACGTTCCTGAGCCCCTGGGCCATACACATCCACCCTGGGACCAGCACTGCACTGGAAAATTCTGACCCCCCCCCCCCAAATAATGACTGGGATTGTAGGAACTGGAGCCTGGCCAGTGGCAGTGGCTCTGATGGGAATGGACCAATGTCAGCACCAAGAGGAAATCCACAACTGCACCAACCCAGGGGGAAGGGCACGTGCTTCACACTCTCCCCAGGCATCCCAACTGGGAGAGTCTGCAGGGCTTAACCCTTTGCAGACAAGACACGTTTCAGCTGTGTTTCCACTCGCTGCTTGTACAGGAAAACAGGCCCTGCTTTACTGTGGAGGCACAACCAGACCTTTTGTCCCTGTCGTTTACTTAAGTTTTATAATCTCACCTTTTTAAGGCCCCCAAAATTAACATTTTGGCAGCAGACCATTTTGATAGAGGCTGCTCCTTGGCTATGCCAATAATAGCACAGCTACAGTTTCCATTCATGCAGATCGTTTCTGATCTGACCCGGATCTTTTCTGTTATTCCAGGTTTGGGCATCTTTCCTTTAAGGCTAAAATTCTATTAATTTCCAGTACATTTTAAGCATAACTCTCACTTTATATCTAAATGAATGGGCTGTCCCTAAACAACCTTCAGCTCTTCTAAGGGATATCACAGAATCACAGAATCTCCTGTGTTGGAAAGGACCCACAAAAGGATCATCATCCCAATTCCTGACCCTGCATAGGACACCCCAACAATTCCACCAAGTGCCTGAGAGCGTAAGAAGGATGAAAACATTGCACCAGCTAGAAAGCAAAAAACCAGCTATCAGTTTGAGGGAGGAATGAGTGGAAACTGTTCCTGAAAAACTAAAACTGCTCCTGAAAAACTAAATGAGTTGTTGGGTGCAACAAAGCACAGCCTGCAGAAGTTCACGTCTTGAGTTCAAAACAGCCACCTCAATTCTCCTCAAACTTTTCACGCAGACGAGACGTGAATTTGGACGTTCAGATGGCAGAAGGTGTGTGTGTGTGTGTGAGATCTGGCTGCAGGAGAGCTGTGCAGTGATCTCTGGACAGCAAATGAAAGGCTCACCACACGTCTGCCTTCCTGCCGTAGCCTTCCCCGCTGATCACCTCCGGGCTCATCCAGTACGGGGTGCCCGTGACGGAGCGGATGCCTGTCCCCGACATGCAGATTGTCTGCAGCCGTTTGCTGGCCCCAAAATCCCCGAGCTTCACGTTCCCAGCAGAGTCACGGAGGATATTGGCACCTGGACAGAGAAGGGAGAAAGGAAGGCAGCTGTTTTCATGCAATCCAGCTGTTGGGTCTTGGATCCGCAGCCTACGGAACGACATCCAACCCCAAATACCCGTGCTCATGGTATGGCTCTTTCCCCGTTAAGCCTCAGGTGACCTGCTGAACATCATTTCTTTAATTCAGGCTGTAGACAAGCCAATTGCTAATGGCTGTAAATGGGAAAAACTTCAGGGAAAAACACAAGGAAGTGAAGGGGGAGGGAAATGAGAGCTGAGTCAGCACCAGCATTGTTACAGTGCCTGTAAACAGCTCAGCCAGCCTAGCAGGGCCCCCAGGCCAAAGGCTGAGAGAGAACAGAGCTGTGTAGAGAAGGATTTTACTGGGATGCTGCTTTGTTGAGTGCAAGCATTGCTTTCTGGTCAGCTGGGTAACAGATGTAGCTAATTAAACCATTTTGAACTCCTTCAATAAACGAGTCAATCTCCACTTTACTTGGTCAGAGGTCCCGAATACAAAGCACCAGGGAAAAAGCAAACTTTGGAGCTCAGCTTTTATGTGGACACAAACTGAGGTTTAGAAACCAAAACCCATTCTTCCTCCAAAGCTGCACTGAGATCAAGAACCCCATTACGTGAAACCCTTCTGCTCTCAAATTGACTGCCCTAGTGGTGGGAGGGTTCTTTTCCCCTGGCCCTGCCCTCACCCTTGATGTCCCTGTGCACGATCATGTTGCTGTGAAGGTAGGAGACGCCCTCGAGGATTTGCCGCGTGTATTTCCGGGTGACGTTTTCCGTCAGGGCCCCGTAGGCCTTCAGCTGGTCCTTCACTGACCCCTGACAAAAAAAGCAAACAGAAGGAATTGGCAGAGAGGTGACAAAGCACAAATCTGGCAGTGTCCATTCGACTCCACAAGCCCTGGGTGTGATACACCCAACTGCCCCCACAAGGAACTCAGGACTCTGCTAAAGCCTTTCTGGGAGGCTCTGAGCATCTTGCCCTAAGGAGCCCTTTTTAAGAACAGCAAGGACAAGCTTCATGGCAAAAATAGCTTAAGGAGGTTCTGTCTGCTGGTACAACTGGTTGTGAAGACGAGCAATAAAATAGTTCCGCAGACTGATCTGGGTCAAAAGCCTCTCTTTTTGGAGAGTCAGTTTTAGCCTCACTGCCTGTACCATGGTTCTGGTAATTCAGTTATCAGGATTTATATGTTGGCCCGAGTCCTTTGAGGTACTTTGGTAGAAAAAATTTAGACTGAATAGTGGCTGTTACGGAGAATGTATTTCAAGTACAAGACACTTAAGGAAAAAAACCAAAGAGGTTATTTGGGCACAAATAAAATGGAAGTGGTGGCAATATAAGCCAGCTTGAGAAGGCACAGCCCTGAGAGGGTCTGAGGTGGATGACATAGTTAGGGGGATGACAGCAAGTGATAAACCAGCTGACAAACCCAGCCACCTCCTTTCCTGATCCTTGCCTGTGCTGCTCTTACCCCTGGCATGTACTCCATGAAGATGGTCAAGGTCTTCTCTGCTCGATCCCTTAAGCAGCCGTAATACTGCACAATACGGTCGTGCTGGAGATTCTTCAGCAGCTGAATTTCACACTCCAGGGCACTCACTTCCTATGGGTGTTGAAGGAGAAAGTAAGATTGCAGCCCCAGGAAATATACAACAAATATAAAAAATAATAAATTTGTCATGTCAGCGGTAGGATGAGACCACTGCTATGCTGAGAAGTGTAATCCAAGACATCACTTTATCTGCTTCTTGGAAAAGACAAACATTACCAGGGCTTTCCCTTCATTTTTACTGCATTATCTGCAGGTAAGTGTTGGTGTGGAAGCTTTGACAGAACACAGGCAGCATCATACATGGATTTAGTACCAGAAAAACTTTGTTCCTTGCCTTGATTCTGTCAGCTGCATGGCTTCACCCCAGCTGGCTGAAAGGATTCTCCACGCACAACACAGGTATAACCTCACGTCTCCCACTAAGCTGAGGGCAGGGAGTGTTAATTATGAAACAGCTCTGAACACAGTTACAGAACTGGAACTTCAGCCCACTGGAGAGCAAAACAACAGGTGCTGAGAGTTGCTAAGCTTCTGTCACCCAGTCCTGTCCTGATTCACACTGAGGATTTACTGGAATCAACCCTACAGCTTCCTCTCCTATTTACTTCAAAGAATCTGCAGCTCTGCACATGAAACTGATCCTTTGTTTTGCTCTTGCCACAGACAACAGGGTATCACAGTGCAAAGGCAAAGAGGTTATCCAACAATTTCAGATGGAATCACAGATGTTTATTGCTCAGAAAGACTATCAGGTTCTTGCTGAATACAGGGATTGAACAGGAGGAACATCAAAGGTACTGAAGCGTGAGGATTTATGGAAAAAGGAATAAGGTTTTCTCCCAGAATTTATCCCATTTACTTCTTTCCAGCCCTGCCATGGGAAGGTATCAGGTTCAGCTCTCTCACTCTAGGAGAAGATGCAGAACCTTAGAGCAAGAACCTGATGTTGTAGGGACACACGGAACTAGAGGAAGTTTCTTAATCAGGCCAAATAACAGTTTAAGGTTTGGAGTTTCAGTGCCTTCAAAATATATTTCAGACTGTTCCTCCTTGGCTCAGAGTTACTGTCTGATTTACAACACAGACATAGCAGAACTTCCCACTTTAGGACATCTCTTGGCACCAGTATCCCATATAAAATCAGAATAATTAAATCTTCATGGATCAGTTATTATAGTTCAAAGTGAATTTGTTCAATATTGGGAAACTGGTACATTGCTAAAACACTAGCAAAGAACCCAAAAGCCATTCCAGCTGCATCCCCTGTGCAGGGAGTTGAGTGCTGTCCCATAATTTCAAGGTGCCCATCCATCTCCACTGTCTCAAAAGTGTTGTCACATCACTCTTCTTGATTATCTTACACCCCACAGCTTAATTTGTTTCTAAGGACACAGAGAATTCAGAAGTGAAAATTGGTAATTAATGCACTTGATACAGGGTCTACCCTATAGACCCAGAAGTAGGTTTTGCATGTGCAAGCAGCTTTTTTTGTTCAAAAAAGAAGAAAAAACCCTACTCTTGCTGGGTTTAGTTTCATTCACATCCACGTCTAACCAGGAACACAGGGCAGTCTAGTATTCCTCAAGTAACCTGGCAAAAACCCAAAAAGCTGAGAAAGGAGAGCCAAGAGTGAAGCCAGAAAATAGATTTTAGTTTCAGGCTGAAGTTAATAACACAGAAAAGTAACTTTTAAATCACTCCTATTCTCCTCCACATGGCTTGAAACCTTGAAGTATGAACTAAGCAAGGTGCCAGCTTTCAAGGACACACAGAGAGAGACACTGTACAGGACCTTAGAGGGTTTTAGAAGCTGAGATGAGAATTACCTTGCTTGTTTCAGGGCTCTCTGGATCAAACTGGACCTGCTTAGCTGCAAGCTCCCTGCCCGTGTCCACGTCGTAGCACAAATACACGCGGCCAAAGGCGCCCTGGCCCAGCAGTTTTCCTCGGCGCCAGTTTATTGGAGCACTCGGAGCTAAGAGACAACAGCAACAATTCCTCTTCTCATTATACTGTTTAAAAACCAAGGTGGCCTTTTCAAGGACCAATCTCCATCATACTGGGATTGAACCAGGTATTCTGCAGTAAGGAGTTAGTGGCAGAGCTCTGAACAGAATCCAACCACCCGGACTCCCAGGATCTGCTGGCTGGTGTCCCATTAAAACAACACCACAAAACGTTTTGCAAATGTGTTTTACAGACAAGTTATTCGCTGGGGTTAGTGAAATTTCATTCCACCAGCAAGTGGATTCTGTAGAATCACTACCTTAAGGGATGATGCAGCAACTAAAGAGCAGCTTCCAACCCTCGATCTGTAGTTACCACATGCATCAGATGAAGAGGAGCTGGATTAGCCTTGCTAAATCAATCCCAGCCAGCTGGGAATGACTTAAGCTTCTGGGACAACTTGAAGGACATTATTCTGAGTTTCTTTGCCAAGCTAGCAAAGGGGTTACCCCTATGGGAAGGATTTTACTGCAAGGCCCTCTCTAACCAGAAAGATTAGAAGTCATAATTCCCTACTAGACATTGCTAAAAGTAGGGACCATGTTAGCACGGTGTGGGTATCTTCTTCACTTGCTGAACAGTCAGACTTAATAAAAATACCCATGATACCCAAGTAAAACAGCATCTCCAACACCCCAGCAAGAGGTTTCATCCTCGGGGCATTAGGAGCCCTCACATTCCTTAAGCAGCAGTCTCCTGACCCAGAGATTAATACCTGAGCCCAGTTTTTTAGACTGCCCTTAATTCCCAAGCACATTACTCAAAGACCAGTGCTTTAGCTCCAACTTTGAAAGCAACACCACCAGATTCCTGCAGTGTAATGCATCCAATTATGTTGGATCTAACAAGAAATTCTAAAAACAAAGACAGGAACCAGCCATCTGAACGGTGTGAAAATACAGAAGAGCTGAGAGATTAGCTTTGCCATGTCTAATTTTATCAGATTTACTGCCAGCTGGTATTTTAGTGTGTTCCTTACTCTGCTATAAGCTTATTCTTCATTTTGATCCTTAAATTACTGTATGGGATATCTGAGTTCATCAGTAATTACTTATGTTCCACTTCTTTATTTTTATAATAGAAAGTTGTCCAACAAAACAACTTGAGGATGCCATTAGTACAGAAGTAAATCCTTCTAAGGAGCAAGTGAAATACATACAGCTCTCAACTAGCAGAATAACTGTAACCCAAAAGCCTGACTGAAAATGTTAATGTAGCAAGAAAATAAACAAGCCTGTCTGCCTGTTTTAAGCATCCTGTAGATCATCTAGAGCAAGGAAGTTTTTTTTTTACTTCTTAGCTGAATTTGCAATGCTTTTCTAAAGGAAAGGCCAGCTCCCAGAAGGAATCAGAGAAGAAAAAAGCTTGTCTTGTGGGCGTGACAAACAAATCTCAGAGCAGAACCAGGGAACGACGTGGTTTAACGGCTTGTAAAAACCAGGTTATGGCCATGTGTTGGGTCTGGAGTTCACCCTCAGAGCCCTCCCTGCCCAGAGCCCAGGTGGCATCTCCCGCAGCCCGGCGAGCTCCTACATTTGGTGGCGATGTTCCTCTCCTGCACTCCCAGCGCGTTCTCGCTGTCGGCGCTCCGCAGGCGGCCCCGAGGGTCCAGGTACTGCAGGGCCAGGCCCAGGTTCTCCCCGTTGGTGCTCAGGGAGCGGCTGGAAGGCACCAAGGTGAAGAGGTTCCCTTGGTGACGTCGGATCCGGGGAAAGGTCCTCCGGCCTGGGGGGGAGAAAGTCGCGCTTTTCAATAAGGGGAAGGTCGTGGCTGGGGGTAGAGCAGCAGGGAGAAGGGAGAGAAATCCCCAAGCTCTGCTCTTGTTCCCATGGAGCAGGATCTCCTGCCAAACGGATGAGATGCAAAAATATAACAGCTCAGGATTGGTGCTGCCTGAGCTCAGTGCAGCTCTGGATCGTTCCCAAAGCAGAAGGCAGAGAACACTCTGTAATGCCCTCAGTGCTGTAAGATCTAAACTTACCTTCCAAAGGAAAAATCTGGTTTACAGGCTCTGAGCACAAGCTCCAAGTTTTGTTAACAACTACATACAAAATGACTTTCCAGATAACGTGCCCAGACTTGCAAATAAAAACCTAAACAAAGACTGTGCCAACTTGCACCTCATGAAATTTCGAGAGATTAATTTGCATAAATCCATCTGATGAGCAGAGATGTAATTCTTCAAGTCCCTGCTATATTTAAAAGATCCAGAAACAAGTCTGCAATGCAAATCAGCAAAGCATAATCAATCTCTGTGGTGAGAATCCACTTACATAGAGCCAAGTCTAACAACTATGTCCACAATTCCCCTACTCAGCCTGGATAACCCCAGAAAGGACAAAGTAAACCAAGAATTACAAAGTAAACAAAGAATTACAAAGTAAACAAAGAATTACAAACAACAACCACTGGTTTCCATGACAATGTGGCATCGTGCACAGCAGCATCAACCTCAGCACTAATTGCAAGGACCAGGGCACTTCCAGGCTCTCCAGATGGAGAGTGGAGGTTGCCATTGCCTCACCTTTTTGTTCCAGCCTGGAAGGGGAGGTCTGAGAGCAACTCACCCTCGTTGTAGTCCTTGTGCTGCATGGAGACGTTGTAGCGCCGGGGGTAGGTCCCACCTTTGCCTGCTTTGTCATAGATCTGATTCTCACGGTCTGGCAGGAGAAGCAAAGACAAGAAGCGAGGCTCCTTCAAAATGACAGAATTTTCCTCTAATAGCAGGTTTTTTAGGAAGAGGCAATAAATAATTTCCATCAACATATCCCCAGTTCTTCTATTTATACAATGCCAGCAAGCAGGGAGGGCGGCCAGCCAAGAGCAGAAAGTGTCTGGATCAAATAACCTCTGCACCAAAGACATACCTGAGAACTCCTGTCTGTTATCAGGAAAGCTTTGTGCCCTTGACATCCGGGACTTCCGAAAAGAAGGACTATTAGAAAAAGAAGGCAAGAATAAGTTTTGCTGTTGTTTGGGGCACTTTTTTGTTGTTTTATTTTTTAAATGAACAAGCATAACCTTGTCTAAAAGAGATTTAAATACCCTGCAGCCAGATGTTCTCAGAGGGATGGCTCCTCACAGGCTGCTGACTTCAGAACTTTGTATTTATAACATAAAGCTATTGAAGCACCAATTTGTTGGTCTGTGGTTGTGCCAGAAAATAACACAGCCTTAAGACATAGTTAATATTCTTTAAGAAACACAGTAGGATATAGGTAGGAAGTAAGTTCTTCTTTCCCTCCAAGAAAATGTATGAGAGAGAAAACAGGATTTTATGTAAGTACAACTGGCATTTCCATCTGAGCACGCACGTTCTCACCAGTTTGTACATCTGTACCTGGCTGCTCACCTGTCCAAGGACTGGCAGCTTCCTGACACTGAGTTTTCAGCACTGCTTAGAGGGTCCAGCATCTGCAACACAGAAGAAACCACACAGCAACATCAGTGCAGTCCCGGGCCCAGGAGAGGCTGTGCCAAAGAAGCAGAGCCCACAGCTGCTTGCCTGCAGGATGTCCAGCTGAAGAAGAGAGTCTAAGGCTATTTAAATGTACAATTTTCCTTTATCTCCCACAGATATTAGGTTCCTATAAAATCTGAGGCACTGCTTTAGTTGTTGAAAGACTCTGCTGTGAAAAATGCAAGCTTTAGCAGCCTTGTGCTGGGTTTTGATCCCAACCAGCTCCAAGAACAGTCTCTGCTAGTGCTGCTGCCTCCACCTGCAAGTCGCCCTTTGGCCTCACTTCCCACTTTTTTGAATGGAGAGCAGAGTTTCAAAAGCGAGAGGGTCACACAAACCTGGAAATAGGAAACCTTGTCACATGTGTGACAGCACCAAAACTGCTCAGTCAGAGGTGGAGGGGCAATGCCCAGAACAGGGAACTGCTTCTGGCAGCCCAACAAAGGCTTTGAACTCACACAGCTACAATTTGAAGCTGTTTAAATGCACAAAGCAGCACTTTCAGAATCCCAGAATGGTTTGGGTTGGAAAAGACTTTAAGGGCCATCCAAATCCACTTCCTGCCAAGGGCAGAGACACCTTCCACTAGATCAGGTTGCTCTAAAGTTGCCCTCGGACACTTCCAGGGGACGGAGCAGCCACAACTTTCTGGACAACCCGTGTCTCACCACTTTAAAGGTGTTGACGCAACCACGGCCAAGGAATATTTGGGAAAAGACAAGAGGGCCCAGGCCCCAGCAGATCCCTTTGCCAGGTGCTCTGTGTGGGCTCTGGGGCTGTACTCACACACTGCTCGCTGGTCTCGGGGATGAACTCGCCCTCGCTGTGGATGCTGGTGTAGGAGCCCTGGCGGGCGATGCGCTGCTGCCGCTCGGGGACGTACCCGGGCGGGGGAGAGCTGCGGCCCGTGTTCTGGGAGCCTGCAACAAGGACAGCACTCACACTGCTGCACAAAACACTCCCAAATCTCCTCTGACAACAACCACCACAGTAACTCCAGAGTGAACTCCCCAGTCCGGACAGACAGGGAACCGGGAAAAGCAAATTGTCTGATGTGCACCTGATGTTTTAGATGCTGCATGATTATTGCTGAAGCTCCTGACAAAGCAGTCACCTATTTCTAACCTCTTCTGCTCAGCCTCCTGTGCATGATTCCAGTTTGATCATCTGTTAGTGGTACTACCTAAAGAGTTTCTCTTGTGCTACCTACTGAGAGAAGTTTCACTCTTAGGGAAACTTTTTCCTTGCAGATCTCAAGGAAGATGAAATTTTAGATATGGGAAGAAAAAAAAAATCCCCTTTTTGCAGTGACCTATCCATCTGCAGCTGCCATCAATTCCCACTGTGAGTTCCAAGAACTGCTGTGGTCCAGCCAGTCTGCTCGAGGTCACGCATGAAGTCAGAGGCAGCAGGTGAAGATCAGCTCTCAAGCTGTGCTCCTTACAACACTGCCTTTAATTAACTGTGTGTACTCAGGTGCTTGGAAAGATGGGTAAAGATCAGCAAATATTCTCCCAAGGAAAATATTTTCTATAGAAGTTGTAATAAGGAGCAAAAGCAAGGAGCTGGGAGAAGTGAAGTGAAAAGCAGAGCACACACCTTTAAGGGGGCTGAAAAGCAGAGCACACACCTTTTAGGGGCTGCAGAAGGAAAATGAACAATACTGACATGGCTTAGAGAGCAAGGGGGGTGAAATACATGAAAAAAAGCGATTAATAAAATCACAGAACCATTAAGGTTGGAGAAGACCTCCAAGATCACAAAGCCCAAGACTGTCAGGTCCACAATTTCCCAAGCAGCTCCCAGGGCTCATGTGCCCTCTGGAGCCATTTGGAGGGGTGGGATAGCCCCGGGTGTGCCCCAGCCCTGGAGCACTTTCACTGCTTCCGACAGATGCCACGGCCGGAGCCAGCCCAGCGCCCGCTGGCACCGGCCCAGCCGCTCTTGTGGAAAGGCCCCATCCCTGGGCAGGAAAAGGGAAGTCGGCACTAAATCCATGTATATCAAAGGAAGTGAGTGGAAAAAACACAAGCCCTGCCAGAATGCTTAGCAGGTTTTTTTGTTTTGTTTTGGTTTTTTTTTTAATAAAAGTTATCTTTACTTCCAAAGCTCTGAGCTGGTGACAACAGGCTCGAGGCCGTTTGGAGCTCAGGTCCTTCTCCTGCTCACAAAAAGCTTTAGCTGAACACGAAACTTCTTTAGCTGAACACTGTTTTTGAACTTTAACTGCATGACATGGTACGAGCTGGAGAGTCTCTATGCCTGAAACACCAGGAAACAAGGCACATTCCTTTTTCAAACCAAAGACAGGAAAAGAGAAGGAAGAAGAAATCGATGCAAGACCGAGCTATTGCCAAATTACCAGCAGACCTCTGACAGAACTGGAACTCTTCTGGACCTCTTCATAATGTAACTGTCTGGTACTTTGACATGTTCAGAAATTAAAACCAATGGTTTCTTGACTGATGAATGACAAGCTATTCAGAAAATATCCCTAGGCTGGGATAAGAGGAAAGAGTGTGTAACTGGGATATAGAAGGGGCCCCTTATTACTGTACAGTTTACCCATGACAGACACTCGTTACAGTCTGTTGGCTTTGGCACCATTATCTGGATACCTCAGAATGTCAGTAAAGAGAAATATATATGTAGATATATTTTAAATAAAATAATTTTGGCATTCGATTTGTCTGTTATAGAAGAAACGTGGTGTTCAGATGTGCATGGACACCACTTCTCAGGACCAAGGAATGTTGCTCTTTTTATGCATATTAACTTCAAACTAAAGAAGATGGGAAAAGTCTTTTTGTCCCCATTTCAGTCACGTACTTCACAAGCTTTCAGTACTTCTTTGTTTGTTTGCTGCTTCATAAAAGCAAACTGTCCAGAAGAGGATCAGCAAACTCTCCACAGCAGGTTTGTTAGACAAGTCCACACTGAGAACTACTGCTCTAGTTCACAAGTCCTTCCCCCTGGGCTCATTCTCCCAGTTCCCTCTGGTCAGAACAGTGTGGATCCAAGTCTGGTTTTGACCCCCAGTATGGATACTGTTGTGGTTTAAGCTGATTTATTATTTGATACTTTGCACTGCAAATACTGATCTAAAATCATGTAATAATTCTGCCTCAAGTTTATAGAGTTAATGAACCTGAAACATTCCTTTGCCACAGCGAAGAACTTGCAAACAAAATAACTCTGACATTCCCAGCTCCTGGTACTGCCCTTTGTGAGTGGATCACCTGCTCTCAGGCACAAGCTCTGACAAGCCCCAAAATAGCTGTTTTAACAGACTCATCATCTGCCTACGTTTCCAGCAAAATTTACCTTCTCTCATTTCTGAAGCAGAAATAGTTTACACAGAGCAGCATTTCAGGCTCTGCCCTTCACACTCTCACCTTCCTCCTGCACTTTCACTGCTCATTGAGCTCCACACCAAGGAGTCAAATCCTAATTCGAATCCTAATTTGGGGTTTTTTTGGGCCCATAAATCCTTGAAGGTGTTTTACATGTTTCAGTTTTTCATATGAAGGTGAACACCTTTGAGCATCGTTCAATAACGGATTTGAATTGTGCTGCACGGTTACACAGAGGGTTGTAACACAGAAATTGGGAGAAATCAGACAAATCTGCCAGAGATGGAAGTCATAGAAACTACAGAAGTCTTACAGAACCTTTCCCCTAAACAGGAGCTCAGCAAGCTAACAGAAACCCAAAGAAATGAGACAAAGGTACATATTACTCTGATTTTTTCCATTATCTTTTGTGTACCTCTGATTTTGTCTCATGCTTTACTCACCTGATAATTCCAAGAGTGAGAGTTTAGGTAACTCAGAATGTAGGACACTAGCTGGATATGCAATAGGAATTCCTAGTAAAATGCTTGATTACAGGAGTCAGGACAGATTCCAAAGCCCGACACAAAAAAAATTCAAATCTAGGTTTCATGAACTGAAATTGCCAACCTAAATAAAAAGCTTAATAGACTCACATCAGCTTTCCAAACTTCTAACCACAATGGCTCTGGCTTTAGGACATCCCCTTTAGCAGCTCCTCAGCTGATCCACAACTTTGCAAGGAACTTTGAAACATTCTATTGTAAACACATTAAGAGCTTTCGAAAATGAACTGCCTTGTCCCAAAATAACCTTTCAATTTCTCATGGCTCTCCTGTACCATACACACTAGTGCCCCAAAGATACATTCCAACAAACAAAAACATGCAGAAGTGGCAGAAATACTCACTGACAGACAGATGCCTGCTCCTGGGTTCTGGCTGCTGATAGGGTGTGCTCACATCCCCCACAGATTGGGAAGTTTTAATCCTGACCTGCTTGGGCAGTCCAGAATGGGGTGAAGAACTGGTCTGTTGGGTAAAACGAAAAGAATGAAACAAAATAAAGTGAGATGAAGGAGCTCAAGTAGTCTGGCCACAGTTTCAAAAATATTACGCTTAGTAGCAAGAACGTGCTGAGCAACAACTCTGGAGCCTGAAATCTTATTAATTCAGAAAACACAAGCAAAAAGGCAGTAAAAGAGCCAGGTTTACAATTATGGTGTGAAACAGGAATCAGAGAACTCCTGAACTTGTAGAACAAGTGCAGCTCAACTCAAGTGCATGATCTGCAGGTCTCAGTGTCTGACACTACCAGGACCCTGTGAAACATGAGAGGATCCCCTGAGACCAGAACACAGAAGCACCTGCAATTTCCATTCAGAGATAAATTCTGCATCTTGCACTGTTTCAGAAGCAACCTGACTAGCAACCTGACAGGCTCCTGGTACAAGGGACCCAGCTGCTGCTGCAAAGCTCATTTGCTTTCTGTACGGATTTGTGCCGAGGCCACCTTTCCATCCCCACAAAAAGAAAAGAGCACAACCAAAACAAAATCTGCATCCTGTACTTCAGGAAAAATAATGCTTCCCGCTCCCTCGGTGGGATGAGATCATGCAGCCAAGAAACCTCCTTCAGGCTTGTGGGCCTTATCCCACGGAGGGCTCTCCTGTCAGGCAACAGAGGAAGTTGGAGGAGAGGGAGGGGGAACCTGTGGCACTTACTGAAGGCTTTGCTGTTTGTTTCTGCTTTAAGTAAAAGAGGGAAAAAACAGCTAATAAAAGCACATCAGCAGTGGCTACTGGCTGGTGCAGGGTGAGATTTCCCAAGCGTTTACTGGTTATGCAAAGTTAGATGGTATCATTTGACATCTGGCTGCAGCCTGAAGGCACTGACATGAACACAGGGCTGGGAAAGAGGATTGCCTGACTGTGTTGTACCAAAAGTTGAGGCCACCTTTCACAGGATGTTTCCTGACAACACAGAACTTTGGTCTGACTCCACCAGGTCAGACCAAAGACCTTCTTGCCAAGTATTGTCTAGAGAACAGGCAGCAACAATTGCTCAGGGGAAGGGCACAGGACAAGGAACAGCATCATCCCCTCCTACACCTTCCCAGTCATTTGGGAAAGGGCTGTTAACACTCCTGAAGTTCTCTGTATTTCCATTACCATGGATTATCAAATTAAAAAACAGCCAGAAGTACATTTAAGTTATCATGACGGTTCCAAGAATTACAGGTGTGATTATTTCAAGAGCTGAGCTCCCAGCCTGCAGAACTTGAATAGGGATGAACATTCCAGATTGACAAGCTACTACCAACAGAGCAGCTTTCTGTGTCACACTCTTCAGGAGAACGTGGGAATTTGCAAATCAAGTATCTAAGCTATTGAGGTCTTTGGTTTGAAAAGCTGCATGACCTTAATTCTGAAGAAAAAAAACAAACAGAGATATTGGTAGAGTGAACTGTGTTTTCCAGTCACAGATCAGGAATAAAGGAAAATTCTGACTCTTTTTGCCTACTTCAGCTTGCAGCTCATTCATTGTCCAAAATGGGGATCTCTGGGAACTTGACTTAAAGATCTATTTCTCATATTATGATCTTGTGTACTGAAAAAAGCAAACTACACTGACACTGCCCCAGCCACAGAGACAACCCGTACTCTAAAGGCAAAACAATTCCACACATTTTCAACGCTGTGCCATTTATCAAAGCTAATAAAACTTCCCTGAAAACCAAACTCACCAAGTGTTTTCTGCCTACAGCAACTGGGTATTTGATATAAAATGGCCTTCACATGACAGCTTAAAAAGCTGCAATGTTTTAGCCCTCAAACAGCTGCTGAAGTCAGGGGAAAAAACCCAACACAAAAAGACACCTATAGCTGAGGCAGTGCAGAGAGGATAAACACATGCATTTGTGCCTGGGAAGAGTGATTTTATAATCCCTGTCACACTCAGTTCATGCTGGCATTGTGCTTTGGAGCCTTAAGGGTAAACCCCTTGATTTTGCTGCAGCCCCAGAAGTTGTTACCTACATGGTTTCTGTCCTGGGACAGCAACAGTATCCTCAGGCTTTTCACATTGGAGCTCCTGTCTAAGAGATCTACAGCTTTATCCAGGTCATCTTGGTTTTTCAAAGGAATAGAGAGCTGCAAAATAAAGGGCAGGAAAAAAATCATTAGAAAAGACAGAAAAAAAAAAGTCTACTTCTACAATAGGTATTTAAACAAACATCAGAAAGATACAGACCATAAAACAGGATTCTGATTGCTCAGTTATTCCACAAATTTTCATTCCAATACTGTCTTACTGTCCTTTTTAATGAGGTTTCCCTCCCAGGTCAGAGAAACAGCTGACCCTAATGCAAATTCCTCTAAAGCCTCACCCACAAAAGCATTAACTGCTACCTGGATTTGCTGTTTGCAAAGAACAGAGACTCGTCAGCCCCCGACTCTCTGATGAGAAAAGAATACTTATGGATCCAGAAGTAATGATCAAGTGAAAACTGGGTTTCAGGTAGAATGAGAGTGTCCTAAGCAACAGCAGAACAAGGGAACAAGATGCTGATGTTTGTACAACACACACATCAGCGAGCTGCTGCATCAGGATCAGCACATTTGCCTTTGGACCAGCGATTCGACCATGGCTTTTATGAAAGGAAGACCCGAAAATTAAATTTCTGGGTAAGGAATTAGTGATGGGGAAAGGAGGTGTCATGCAGAGGGCACAGACAGCTGAGGCACCTCGTTGTTCATGTAGTGGAGGTCCAGGGGCTGCCCAAAGGCTGTTTTCACTTTCTGCTGCACGTCTTCATAGCGCACGGGACGGACAAACGGGATGATCCTGGGAGGAAAGAGAATCACTGACTCAGTTCAGAGATACACTTCACAATGCAATCAAATCACATGGCTGAACCATCAAATGGCTTGCATGGTCTCCTTTCATCCTCAAGCAAGCAGTGAACCTTTCAAATTTAAATTCGTATGTGTTATTTCAATAAGGAATTATTGATCTCTGGCCCATTTCCATATAGTTTGTCAAAATGCAATGCTCAGCTGGAGATTTCAAATAGAATCCCTTTGCCCCCGGGCAGAAAAGTAACCTTTTTGAATAAATGTCTTTCACATAACAGGATAAAAATGCCCTGTGCACCTTGGCTTAAAAAATACCACCTGCTCTGGCACAGAGGAGTTACTGCCACAAAGAGCTGGATTGTGAGCACCAATTAACAAACTTGTCACGAGGCAGAAGTAACAGGATACAACAAGGTCTCCCCTGAGCCTCCTCTTCTCCAGGCTAAACAATCCAAGATCCTCTTCACACGTGAACTATTATAGTATCTGGTTATACTTTTTGTCCTCAATTTGAAGATTAGTGTTCTTTCCAATTTTTGCTAGTTAACTTTTAGAAAGAAGTCAGTTCCAACCAAAGAACTTTCAGGTTTTTTACATCTTCCTCCTATTTGCTACATCAGCACACTACAAATGATCAAAGGACTGTCTGGATTTCCAAGTTACTGAGTGGACCATGGAAACTCCAGACCTGTTCTTGCTCACAGAGGCAACTCAGAGAGACCCTGAATTATCTCACGTGAGTTTGTGGAGAAAGGGAGGGAGAGAGGCTTTCTGTAGAGGCCACAGATAGAAGCTGTGGCTGCTCCTGAGTCCCTGGAAGTGTCCAAGGCCAGGCTGGACAGGGCTTGGAGCACCCTGGGACGGTGGAAGGTGTCCCTGCCATGGCAGGGGGTGGCACTGGGTCTTTGAGGTCCCTTCCAACCCAAACCATCCAGGGATTCTATGACTCTGTGATGAAACTGTGCTTTGGAGAGAAGGCTCAGTTTCCCAAATCATCCATCCACACAGCTTCATCAGCCCTGGGTATCCTTTCATGAGATGCAGCTTTTGTTTTAAATAACCAAAAAAAAAAACCCCAGCCCTTGTGTTAGTTGGCTTCCTCAGCCCCTTCCCATGAAGGGTCATTTTGCTACCAGACCTACAACATTCAGCTGTTTGGATGTAATTGTCCTTGTTAAAAAGCAGCCCACAATAACATTTTCTACATGTTCCTAAGAAACCCATACACGAAATCACAGTACTCTGGCAGCACACAAACTCAGTCCCTCATAAAGGCTCCCATTCTACACTCAAGGCTTTCAAAAGCAGAGCTGTTCTCAGGTGCCACAAATTTTATTAGTTTAAAAGCTCTCTAACACACTCCTCTAACACAAAATCCTGGATTGCAGGGTTTAAGGAGCCCATTCCTGCCTGACCACCTTAAATATTTGTGGTTAGATCTGGCAGCTCCTGTGAAACCAAGCACACACACTGACATTCTGGTGCAAGCTCCCTGTCTGGAACTGCACACTGTGCTGGGAGCAGGGAATTCAAGGCGAGCACAACTGCATAATTAGACTGACACACAATCAACCTTTTCATTTTAGAAAGAAAAAAAAACCAGGAGAAAACTCTCCTGCACCCCGAAATGCACCCAGCAGACAGATGATAAGCCTGTGGTGACGGGATTTTGAGTTCCCCTGTCCTGACACAGTGTGACAAGAAATTGTGACGTGTCCCAGTGTGGCTCTGTTGTCCCCACAAAGCCCCTGACACAGGAGAGTTCTGAGCAGACCTGGCTGACAAAGGAGGAAGCAAATCTCAGCCATCATTACCTGTGAAATTTCTCCCACAGCACAAAAAGCCACTGACGGCATTCATCACGAAGGATTTCAGTGAAAGGAACAGCTCAAGTTTTGAGGAAGAGTAGAAATTCTCCACAGCCCGCTTTGCCAACAAAGAACACTTCTGCTTTCCTAACAGAAATCCCAAAATCTGACAAAGGAGGAGCTTCAGCAACTCGGCCAACAACCTCTGCTGGAACAGGCAGTGAGGATCACTGCAGACAACTTATCCTCCTGTACCACCGACATTAAATTTGTATTTCATCATGAAACTACGAACTACTTCATGTGCCTGGCCTGGGAGAAACCAAAGGATTCCCACAAGGTGGCTGTGAAGATGGCACATCCATTCATGCTTACAACCCAATGAATATTTTCCAAAATATGGACACAAAACCTGGCATCAAGATCACATTTTCCTTCAGTGAGAGCAGACCCAGAGATCACAGACAAGCCCAGAACCTTCCTGAGTGTTCACACAGACATCAGTCATTAAATGTTTCATGAGTTGCTCTCAATTTGATGGCAAGCAAGAGGCTTTTTGGGACCTACTTTGAAATATTTCAGCAATTTTATTCATTGCGAACAATGCTGTAAAAACTGAAGCTGCTATTTCAATTATTTGCTTTTTTTCTTGTAAAGGAATGTCTCTCAAAACCAAATATCAGAGGAAATAACAAAGAAGCTTTTACACCAATGGGGGGGGGGG
>VZDJ01000403.1:424066-589969 GCA_008694505.1 Cyanoderma ruficeps
GGAAAAATCTTCCCTTGTTGTATCTATTGCTCAATCACAGCGGGGCAGTGACAATGACAGGGCATCAGGAAGTGAGAAACTAGAAAAGAATGACGCTGATTTGATCAGCTTCATTTGGTTTCAGTTAAATGAAACAAAATGGGAACATATCTGAAATAAATCTCAGGCTGAACTTATTTCAGGCTGGACAGCTTTTAAAAACGCTGCAGTTCACTTACAAATAAATATTAAGGAAATAAATCGGTGTTTTATGACACACTGATCTCTAAAAATAACCAAGCTGTGTGCGACCTGTTTGCTATTGCCTTCGCCGTGTGATTGCCATTCAGGAAAAAGGAAAGCAAAGCCAACAAAATATTTAAGCTAAATCACTGATGACTAAATTACTCTGCTAAGCAAAGAATCAAAGCAGCGAAGGCCAACTTACCGTCTCTCCCCATTATGTTCAAACTTTATCCTGACATCATTCTGCAGGAGAAAGAACAAAAGGTGAGCTCACAATCAAACCCTGGCACACACAACAGCACACAAATGCACTGGGTTATGATTTCAGCATTTGAACTTTCTCCCTGGAAGCTGAAGCAGAGTGTGGAAACGAGTGGCTGATACATGAACACGGCAGGTGAGGAATGGAGAAACTGCTGAAGGAGAAAGAGAAGGAAAGGGGTAAAACACTAAGCTGTGATTTTTGTAAAGTGACACTTCAACAGAGGACATTGAAATAAACTTCAAAAAAATTAGTCTATCTTTAACACTCCATGGGAAGTATCTAAAATTCAGTCCTAACTGCTTATTAATCTGAATTTTCTGCAAGGTTGCTCAAAGCATGCATGGCAAAAAAAGGGAGAGGGAATGTGCTACATTTTTTTATTCCTACTCCTATTTTTTAAATTTTTATTCCTATTTATTATTCTTTATCCTTAAGATATGGACTAAATCTCTGTTTTTGCAAAAAAATGCAGCCCCTGAAACTCCAGAGTTACAAACAGGCTGATCCTGTGTCAGCTTTTAAAGTTCTAAGGTTTCAGCAAAGGGGTCACCACCACCACCTGGACAGTTAAAAGCACTGACTGTGAAACCTGTGCAGCCACTGGAAACTCAGAAGATGCTGTGTGGCATGAAAGAGTCAACGAGGCTGAACTTTCAACTCTGGACATCCAAGTTCAAATCCCAATTTAGGTGAGAAAGATAAAAATAGAAGGGAAAAATCTGCTCTGATAAGACTCCATCGTTTCTGCTGCACAATTTATGCGATTGGAATAGATTAAGGCATCTGTGAAAGCCTCAGACAATAGGCAATCATACATCTAGGAACTTAAAAAAAAAACGTGGCCAGGAAATGCTCTTTAGCTGGAGGAAGCTTCTGGCAGGCCCAGTGGTCAAGAATGCAGTTCAAAAGGACCCATGGAGTCCCCTGGAGCACACGGAATTCCTGCAGCAGCGCTGCAGGGACAGAATGGACCAGGGCAAATGACATTCCCAAGCCCAGCAACCACCAGCTGCAGGTGGCTCACTCACACAGAACTTTAAAAGGTGTTTTTGCAGATGTGGGAAGAGAAAGAACTTAAGTCTAGAATTACTCCAAAACGAAATAAATTCGAGAGAACGCATTTGAGTTGAGCAGTAAAGGAACAATGCAGCAAACAGCACAGGAATAACATCCTATAAAAGACGTCTACCAGCCAACTCCTGATCAAAAAACTGTTCTTAGACATATTGCAGGAAGGAATGGTTGCTTTATATCAGGATTTTCAGGAAAGTTAAGGCTCTGGTTTTGTTTTCACTTTATACTACTTTAAGTGGCCTGGTCTAAAGGAACCAAACAGGACAGTTTGGATGAAATGGAATTCACACTATTTTTCAGATTAAATTTCTGACCTCAAGGTGTGATTTAGGCCCTGGAGCAGCCAAGTGACACAGCTCTCACCAGCTGAAATTAGACAACACTAAAGGATCCCCAGGGCTCTTTGGAAACCTCTCTTTAACTCGCTGCCACCCAAGCAAACTCCAACCATTCTCTCAACTCCAATGCTTGCTTTGACACCTGTAATTTGGAGTAAAGGAAAAAGGGGATGGAATTTGGCATCTACTGCTTGATTTTTCCAAAAGGACTGACGCTGCCCAATTGTCTCTACTTATCCAAGATCTAAGAAAAGGTGTTCAGAGTGATCTTGGTGTTCCTATTCCAGAGAAAACCTTGAGGAGCTGAGCATCCAGTGCTTTCAGTTTCTCTTGAAAGCAGTGAACCCATCACTTCTTAAAGCAATTCACACAAACTGCCCTCAGAGATGATTAAAAAGGCAAATCCAAGTTTAGCACTTGAGTGTTCCAGTCCTGCGACGTGGTATCATGAATCACAATTACAGATTTGGATTTAAGGCATCTCTGAATTTCTGTCTCAAAGCGATTTTGTACTGCTCCATCTATGGATTTGTCCAACACATCCAAGGAAATGCCAGAGCCAGCTGAACAAGTAGATTATGAGCAGGCAAAGCATAAGGAAGACAGACATGACCTTCAAAGCCTACTCCAAAAAGCTTAAACCTGTAACAGGAATAAAACTGAGAAGAGTTATTTTACTGACACAGGAAACTTCTCCTGTTCATGTCAGTCTTGCTGCCAGTACTTTGATTTAATTTTGAATGACAGTAATGGACAAACAGTTTTTGACTGAAATTGTTGCTTTTGCTTTGAAGCATTTCATTCAAATGACACTCAGCATCTCCAGACAAAAAGCTGCATTATTCTGTCCTTCCTTCTTCCCAGAACATCAATCCCATAGTTTTCTCCACGAAAACGTCTGGAGCAATGTGGCATGAACCTAACAAGACTTTAAAGCTTGATTCTGCCACTGATTCTGCCACTCATCACCTTGGGAGTCACAGACTGGTTTGGGTTGGAAGGGACCTTAAAACCCATCCAGCTCCAGCCCTGCCATGGGCAGGGACACCTCCCACTATCCCAGGCTGTTCCAAGCTCCATCCAACCTGACATGGGACATTTCCAGGGATCCAGGGAGAGCCACAGCTGCTCTGGACATCCTGTGCTTCCCCACCCTCACAGGGAACAATTCCTTCCCAATATCCCACCTAACTCTGCCCTCCTTCAGCTTAAGGCTTTTCCCCCTTGTCCTGACCGGACAATAGATGTGCACACACTGCTACACCAGGATAATCAGGGAAGAAAAGCTTTCCCTGCCTCCCAACTGCTTAAAGGAATTCCATAAAGTCACTGCACACAACCTGAAGACTCCTAATTTCTCACTGTTCACATGGAAATGAAGGCAGTTTTCTCACCGGTATTTTCTTCTCTTCCACTGCAGAGGCACTCTGGTTCATTATTGCAGGGCTGCCCAAGAGGGGGGAACTGCTGGCATTGTGTTTCTTCTTTAAAAAAAAGAATAAAAACACTTTAAAAAAATGGAAACGTGACTGTGAAATCAGAAAGCTAAAAAACTTTTCAGCTGGGCAGACCAAACCCCATAAAAAAACACATGGGGAGAATGCAGCATATTAAGATGTTGAAAATTATCAAATACATGTATACACATACATATATAATGTAATATACATTAAACATTTTATTAAACTATATAAATATATAGCACATACAATATATAATATATATAGTTTATATGAGATTATATTGATTAATCTCATATAAAAGGATAAAAACCAGAAAAGCTATCGCATTTGCCACAGCCTGAGCAGGGACAAGGAGCTAATTCACATCTGATGCTTTGGTTGTTGGAAGCACAGGACAGAGCCAAGGCAGCAAATCCTCTGTCCCCTTGTCCTGTCCCTTTTGTCCCCAGGTTCAGATATTCACCAACTGGCCCATTACCTGTTTGTTGGAGTGAGCAGTGTCTTTATTCTTCATGGTGTCGTAGCCAGGCAGGCGGTGACGCCTGCCCATCTGCAGTGCCACCAGGTCCTTCATGATGGACTTCAAGGCCTCTTGTTCATCTGTGATGCACAAGAATTTCAGGAGTAAGTTGTCTGTGATGCACAAGAATTTCAGGAGTAAGTTGTCTGTGATGCACAAGAATTTTAGGGGTAAGTTGTCTGGGTGAGCACCGACCACGACACATCTGCGCCTCTGACACTTCTGCCCCGGTTTTTCTGCTGGCCCATAACGACAATCCTTTCTGGGATCTTTGCAAATACACTGTGATTTAATTTAGTCATAATAAAAGCCCAAACTTAACTGAATGTCGTGACATAATAAACTGACAGATAAACATTAAGTCACTCGTCCAGTGTTGTAGAAGGATCTGGCCAGAGTACAGATGAGAATGAATATCCCTGGCCCCTAACTCTGTCCAAAAGGCTTCACAACAAACAGTGAAACCTGGAGAGAATTTCTAGACCATCACAGATCATTTAGGAAAGGCAAAGTGCAGCGCTTCTGCCAAGGAAAACCTGGTAAAGGTCTATTCTTTCCCATTATATATCCTGTTAACTCTGAATTCTTGCTTGCTAGTGGAACAAACCACAGCCAGCAGAAAAAGAAATGAAAATCTGGACAAAGATTCACCTTGGAGTATCTGTGAACCCAAATCCACTCGCACTGATTGCCCCAACACGTTCCTCTCTTCCCTCAGAACATGCTGATGGAATAAAATTCAAACCATTTTATGAGATTTCAGTATCTGCTGAACAGGTTCAAGTTGTCCAGCACTAAGAACACTGTCTGCTGGCAAAGTACAATGCAGCAGGTTCAATTCAAGGCTTCTTGCCTTGCAGCAATATAAAAACACACATTGATTTTTTTTTCCTTGTATGTTCCACTGACTAAGAATTACTTTCTGAAGATTCCTGATGTAACCAATTTAAAGTATTCCCTCCCAGTGCCTGTTAGCTTTGAGAAGTGATATTGAGCAGAACTTTGTGTTTAGAGGAAAAAAACAAAGATGTAAAAGGAGAGAAATGCACCGTAGCTGGGCCCTCATGGATGGTAGATGAAGGTCTAAAAGCCATGGAAATGAATCCTTTTCTTGAGCAAGGATAATGACCCTAAATTCCTTGATATTGCAGAAGGTAAAGGAAGCTGCCAAATGAAGTTTTGTCCAAAATGAGACTGCACTGGGCACTTGGCTCTCAGGCACTGTGCCACAGCTAACAAAGCAGCATCTGACGCTGCCACCCTGCTCCTGGCACACTCCTGCCCTCTGCATTGCCTGGCTCCTGTCTCACATATCAAGACTCCAAAAGGTTTTAGGGATAAAGTGTTGTTTCCTTGGCAAATAATACACTCAGTTCAAACCTTCCCGATATTAATGCGTTACTTAGGCACGGAGTTTGAAGCAGTGATTTGATCAGCTCTGGACATGCCCAGGAGAATCTGCCCTTTCTAAAAGACTCTGGGAGGACCTGAACCCGTGTTTTGAATGTAAAGCTTTTTTTTTTTTGATAATTGGGACTTTTGGAAGTGATGTGAACCAGATGAGTCCTACTCAACATGATGATGTGCCAGGTGTGCAGGGCCTGATATGCACAGTTCCTCCTTTCTCCCCTCACTACGTCACTTTGAGGAGTTTGAATTGAAATGAGCATTTCTGAAGCTGATTTATAAGTAACAGAAACTTAATTTTAAGAATCCACCATGGCTGCACACTCGTCCCTAATTCATGGCACTGGTTTGATGGGTAATCACTTGCATTTGGAAGAGTTGTCCAGGGAACAGCTGCTGAACATCAAATGATGGACTGACTCACATCTGTACTTCTCTGTAAAAGGGACTCAGTGGGACTATTTGTTTCTGCAATTTCATGTTGTGCATTTGTTCACCAGTCTCTCCAAAGCAGTTAGCTTATGTTTTATGCAGAAGACTGGCTCCATAATTAATCAATGTCTGAATAACAAACTAGATTTTCGCAATGCTTAGAGATGACAGATGTAGGACACACACGGCTTGTAAAGCACACAGGGAGCGAATCCTGCTAAAAGTTAATAACAAAATAAGAAAAATACACCTCTTTGTAAGGAGGAAACAGCTGAAGAAATCCCAGTCAAAACAGAAGTCAAACTAGGATTATCTTTGCTAAAACAAATAGTTTCTGCCCACGTCTGTTTTAGCTTTGGGATCCCAAAATGGTCTGGGTTGGAAGGGATCTCAAAACCCCTTCAGTGCCACCTCTGCCATGGCAGGGACACCTCCCACTGTCCCAGACTGTTCCAAGCTCCATCCAACCTGGCCCTGGGCACTGCCAGGGATCATGGGGCAGCCACAGCTGCTCTGGGCATCCTGTGCCAGGGCCTGCCCACCCTCCCAGGGAGGAATTTTTTCCAATATCCCATCTATCCCTGCCTTCTGGCAGTGGGAAACCATTCCCCCTTGTCCTGTCCATGCAGGCCCTTGTCAAATCTCTCTGCATCTTTCTTCAGGTACTGGCAGGTGAATCCTAACTTGGTCCTGAGAGCCACCAACATCCGAGATACACCCACTGTGGACTTCAGAATGTTAAACCAAAATCCAGAAACATCAAGCCTAGAGCAGATCATGAAAGGGAATGAACAGAAATCTCCCAACGCATCCGCAGAAGGTGTTAATTACAGAAAAAAATTTTAAAAAAGGAACACGGAACACTGAATAGAAAAAAAAAAATCCAAATCAAAACCCATCAAATCTCTGCTGTCCAAGACAAGCCAAATGAGACAATAACCACATTGTGGCAGTGGAGAAGGGAGAGCACTCCTTGACATTCCAACTGCATGTAAAAGAAGCACGGGGTGTAAGTAACACAACCAAAGCAAGAGGCTGCTTTTTGAGAAGCTCCTCAGCCAAAGGAAATAATTGCTGGGATCTATCTCAGCACTAAGTAACCCCTTGTGGGATGAAAACGTGAAGAAACAGCTGTGAATGAAGCTAAAGTTCCAGGTAGGTAATGGCACAATTTTATTTTTTTTTAAAGTTTCCAACTGTACAGTTGAACATTTAACCTTTTACCTTTACTGGAGCGTCCCCAATTTACTGGTATTCTTTCATTTTGATGGCATTAAGAACAGCCTTGGAGTCACCTGGCAGACAAAAGCTGAAACCACGCACAACAAAACAATCCAACCTATGGCCTGGAACATCCCTGAGGTTCCTACCACCCAAAACACTCAGGGAAGAGCTGGGATACAAGTTTTCCACTACAGTGCAGTTTGGGTTTGGCCAGATACCAGGAGGATGAAGAAGAGCTTGTCTTGGCAGAGTTCCTTTGGGCAAGAAGCAAACGAGCTCTGAAAGCAGTTTATAACTGAGGGCTCATGACAAGAAATCAAGTCCATCAAAGAATATGTCTGGGAAGGAGACTTCTCTGAACAATAACATCACTGCAAACAAACTGCAATGGTTGGCTGCAGGTGTTTGATCCCGGGTTCCAGGCTCTGTGTAGTCAGCAGTCACTCACCTGTGGCACAGAGGACACCTCCAGCCAACTTACTCTTCACATCAGCCTCTTACTACAGGCTGTGCCTCAGCTATGAAGAGAATTTATTCATTAGCGGAGGCAACTTGTGAATTTACAACACAAACTCTGAAGGGCAGCATCTGGCAAACACCAGAGCTCAACACCCTCAGGGTGGGACTGTTGGGGTGTCCTGAGCAGGACCAGGAGTTGGACTCCACGATCCCTGGGGGTCCCTCCCAACTCAGGATATTCTTTAAACTCCACTCAGCGCCCTGCAAGGTCTGCATCTCACTCACTGCAGTCATTCTAACGCTGAAATATTATTTATCTTCATAAAACTGGAGCAGTTAATGTTCCAACAAAGGGGGTGGAACAACTTCAGGTGAGTTTGAATCTTATACATTTTTTAGTAGTCCTGCACTTAACTATTGGCTTTCTACTCCTAAACCATATACCCTGTAATTCATCCCTATGTTGATGAGGTAGGACATGACAGAATATTTACCTCTTAAAAGTATAAAATAAAGTCAAATATTGATCTGAGCTTGTGTAGGGAAAACTTGTACCTGGTGAGGACAGCACTGTGATGGATTGAATGCTGAGAAGCGTGAACACGTCTCTATTTCCATCCAAACAGAGGATTC
The DNA here is from genome assembly GCA_008694505.1 of Cyanoderma ruficeps. NCBI lineage: Eukaryota > Metazoa > Chordata > Aves > Passeriformes > Timaliidae > Cyanoderma > Cyanoderma ruficeps. The sequence goes on from VZDJ01000403.1 coordinate 432,107, forward strand.
CCATAGACTGACTTGGAGAAGCACGTGGAGCAGCATTACATTAATCACACAATGCAGAAGCTGCTACAAATGAAAACGAAGCATTTTTTGGAGCACTGAGAGACCCTGTTTTGCCCGGTCTCCAGTAGGTCTGGGAAACACAGTTCTGCTTTGTGCGGGAAAGATGTTGTCCAGGAAATGCTTTTCATGTTTTAAAAACTACACTCAAGGATTTTTTATAACTTCGATAAAAGTGAACTGCTGCTCACAGAGAAAGTTATTCCTCTCCACAAAGCATTTACTTTAACCAATCTGCGGTTTGTTACACAGGTCTGAACAAGTCAGAAATGCAAACCATTTTGGGGAAAAAAAAAATAATCACCAAGTTAGATGAGCGAAAGTATCTGCACATGGATAAAAACAGGAAGCCTGTGAACCCCCCTAACCCAGGATCATGTTTTATATGGTGTCATAGTGGGACACACGATGCCATGTTGGTTGGAAAGGGAAAGAAGTGAATATATCTGTGTATTTGTTATCTACCACAACAGCAAAGTTGGTTTGGGAGAGCGATTGGTAGATCCAGAGGCAATGAGGAAATTCTAGACAAATTATACCTAAGTCATAGGTCTCAAAAAAGTCTTGCAAAGACTTTCCTATTGAGTCCTTTGCTGCAGGCTGTTGTAGTGGTACCAAAATCAAGCTGTGCAGAAGCTTTAGGAAATCACAAAGGACCTGGTTTGCAGCGTGAGAGGAATAATCAGAGAGCTCTACGAGGCTTATCCTTGTGGGATGTATTCAGGGTGCCTCTTCTCATTCACAAGTTAAAGGCAAAGAGTGGGATTTGGGATCGGAGCCGATCCTAACCTGCAGGCTCGGCCCTGCTCCCTCCCCCCGGCTGTCACTGGGTGCGTGTGAGCCAAGGGAAGGAAGTGACACAGGCAGGAAAACCGAGTGGATCGAGGGAAGGCTGGAGGGAGCAGGGCCCGCACACCCCAAACCCAGCCCCGCTCACCCCCGCGCAGCCACAGGCAAAGATTTTTCAAGCCTGTCAAGGAGTGTCTGGACAGAAATAAACCTCAGGAATTGTCCTGGCTGTGCAGGGCTCAGAACCGCTCCAGATGAGCTGAACCGCTGGAGTTCTGCAAACTCTGACATCAACCACTCCACGTGTCCTTCAGGTGGGTTATGAAACACCAGGTTAAAGAAAACCAGAGCATGATATACATCCCATTATCCATTATTAATCAGATTGTTTGATCCCAGACACTGAATGAATTTATGTTTTTCCCATTATGAAGGGATCTGCTTGCAGCTGTGCCATGAGACACACGGTGCTATGGTGGAGTGGTCCATGAAATTGTATTTTTTCATTCTGCGCTCACATGTTTACAAACACAGGTCTAATTGTCATTGGAAAACGCTTTCATGGAAATCCAACTTCCTACTCCTAAACCATTTTAAGTTCATGAACCACCTTGCTGCTCTGAACAGAGCGGATCACACTATCCCTCTTTCTGTAGCAGAGAAATCTAGTGATGGATTTCCATGAATTTGTTGTGTTTACAAAATCAAAACAGAGTAAAGAGGTATTGAAGTAGTTGCAGAATAACATTTGCAATGCTTTTTGAATATTAAGTATAAAGGCTAATTATGTACACAGACCAAATAAAGGAGAGTCTTAGATAAGTAAACTTAGTTGTAGGGAAGAAACATTAAAAGTTGTAGCCCACAAAGCCATGAAACTCCAGCCTTAGGACAGAAGGAATTTCCTTGCCAATATGCAAATATGAGTAAATTCTGGTTTAGGGCAATTAAACGTTTAATTCTAGCACCTCTCTTTAAACTGAAAAAGGAAGTAGGAAACATAAGACCCCTTCCACAAGCAGTTCTTTACACAGGACATACAGTCCAAATCCAAATTAATTTGAATCAATCAATCAAATTCAGTCATGGCAACTCCTCATAACAACATTCTCCTCTTGAAAAAGAGTTCTTCCAACTCCTTTGCTTGTTCTTACATGTTGCTGTCTGGGCTAAGAATGGCAAATGAGAACTCGGGGGGAGCTCCATAAAAGAAAATCTATTTTGATGGACTCCCAAGCTGCACTTAATACCAAAAATTTCTCCAATTAAGCTGGAGCACAACAATTCCCGCCCCAAGAAGAGCCAACTTCTCCTGGAAGCTGAAAGAGCCCCGAGCTCAGCCCGACCCGCTGATCCCCGCCGGCTCCGTCTGGCCAAGTTTACCAAAAGCCCGGGGCACCGTATGTTTTCCGTAAACCGATTTTTTACCATTTTAAACCAAATCCTTGAAAATCCACCATTTCCCCGCGGCGCTGCCGAGGCCGGGACCGCCCGCGGCAGCCCCGGCAGGTCCGCCCGGTGCCCCCGGGCCGCGCAGCCCGAGCGCCCCGCACCAGCGGCCCGGACCGCGGGGCCCGGCGGAGCCCCCGCTCCCCATCCCGGGAGGCCCGGCCGAACCCAGGAGCCCCCTCCCTGCCCGGCACCCCCGGCCCGTGACGCGCCCCCGGTTCCCGGGGTTTCTCCGCCGCTCCTCACCCATGTCTGCGGGCGGCGGCCCCGCTCACGGCGGGCGCTGCGGGACGGCGCTGTCACCGCCGCGGCTCCATGGCGGCCGGGCCGAGGGGGAGGGCTCAGAGCCGCCGCCGCCACATTCCCAGGCCCCGCGCCGCCGCCTCCTCCCGGCGGCCGCGCTCCGGGAGCGGCGGGCGGGGGTGGGAGCGGCGCGGGCGCTGCCGGTGCGTGCCGGTGCCGCCGGTCCGTGCGGGCCGGGCCCGCCGCCGCCGCCCGCAAAACAAACCGCTCGGCGGCCGCCGCGCACCCGCCGCCTCCTGCCAATCACAGCGGCACCCGCCGCTCCCCGCCAATCAGCGCCGCCGCGGCGCCCACCCGACGGCGCCGATGGCCAATGGACGCACGAGCAGCCGCGCCGCCCGCACCGCCTCCCCGCGGAGCCGGCTGTCAATCACGGGGGCCCACCGCTCCGGGACAGAGCCACGCCCCCTCGCCCGACAGGGGGCCGGGCAGGCCGGACCACGCCTCCGCTACTGTCAATCACAGTGACGGACGGCAAGGCGGCCCCGCCCACGAGCAGAGAGCGGGGTCCGGTCCAGAAAGAAGAATAGAAAGAGAAAATTTAGTTTTGTCCCTCTGCCCGTGCTGTATCTGCAGTAAAGCACCTCTCGGAATCAATTCACAGGGTTCGGAAGAAGAAATGTTCCCTTAAAGTTAACTAATGAATTATAATTAAAAAAACATGCTAGGTTGGGGCTGATGCAACTGATGTGTAACTGGATTCACACACCACCGTGTGCTGCTACTGTGATCACCCGGTCTAACCCAGGAATTCTACTCTGAATCATGAATGCTTTGGGTTGGAAGGGACCTTAAAGATCATCTCATTCCAACCCCTGCCACGGGCTGTGTTTAAATCAAGTCATACTTTTTAAGGCAACATCCAGCCTGCTCTTTCCCAGCTTCTGTGTCCATTCCACCTGCAGGATGGTATTTTCATAGTGTCTTTTCCACAAAAGGAACAGCAGAAGGAGTTTGTTATTTTAAAAAGAAGCCCAACCCTGATTCACTGTGGTGACCAGGGCCACCCTGCTGCTGGGAAACCCACCTCGAGCAGATGTTTTAGCTGCTGCTTTTCAATTTAGCAAATGTCTGGCAGTAAGCTCAGTGGTCTGAGAGTGGCTTTGCTCACAAACACCACAGCAGCAATGTCAGAGGGGTTATGGAACCTGGATAAGATACACAGAGAAGAAAACTAGACTGGAAAGGGAAATTGCTCAAAAGTGCAAACAAGTGCAGGAATCCGAACCTTCTTTTGTTCATCACCAAATTTGATTTTAATGCTCACTCTTTGTGCCAGGACCATTATAAAAAGGTTTTTCTAAGAGAGGGAAGAGCCCACCCCATGCCCTGGGAGGCAGAAATTTGGTATCAATTCCCTACTGCACCAGCCCTGATTTCAAACCACTCCATCATCATCTCACTATTTGTTATTTTTGCCTATCCTGAAGTTCCCTACATGTTTGCGTATAAATTTCTCAGCTGAAGTCCTGCTAACTGAGAATGATTCCACGTTCTTTGTGTAGAAACCCAGTTTAGTGAGTGCAAAAGATATTAGACCGGCGAGTGGCAGCTTGTGACAGGAGCCAGGAGCTCCTGGCAGATGGTAGGAGACACCCACCCTGGTGGAACTCACTCTTCCCATCTCCAACTGCCCAGGGTGTCTGGATTTCACTGAGGCTTTCCCCCCACTTTAACAAATTGAAAATAGAATTTGTCCTTAACAGCTCATCACTTCACCCACCTGTCAAGCCTAATGTGTAAACCAATAATTTTATCTCTTGATGTGTGGTTTCCCCATTTTACAGACATTCTCACATCACTATCTACATGCAAGTGCCATCAGGAGTTTTTTTGGGCCACTACAGACCCTCACACCATTTTTTTTTTTCTTCCTGACAAGCTGGTAAATTCTTCCTGAACTGGAATTCAACTTTCTACTAAAATAAGTGTCCCTTTTTTGTGTAACTTAAGGGGGAAAAAAAAGTGTCATTCCTTTCTGACTTCTACTGCGTACTTAATACTGTACTGGTTTTGTGCATAATCACAGAATCCAGAATGGTTTGGGTTTGAAGGGTCCTTAAAGTCCACCCAGTGCCACCCCCTGCCATGGCAGGGACACCTTCCACTGTCCCAGGCTGCTCTGAGCCCCAGTGTCCAACCTGGCCTTGGGCACTGCCAGGGCTCCAGGGCCTGCCCACCCTCACAGGGAGGAATTTCTTCCCACTATCCCATCTGACCCTTCTCTCTATCAGTCTGAACCCAGTTCTCCTTGTCCTGCCATTACAGTTCCTGATGATGATCAGGTTATTGGTTTTACACCAGTTGATATTTTGTGGTTTCCCACCCGGATTGCCCACACCCCTCCAAAGCTGCAGCTTTCCAGCTGGGAAGCTTCACTCCTGTAAACAGCAATTGCAGAACATACTTAATTCTTGAATTTATTCAGATTGTCTGATGCCATTTAATGTAAAATCATCAGTAAAGATATTCACAGAAACTCTCCAGGTGCTCCTGTGTTTCCAGTCAGCCCACTTGTTTTAAAGGAACTTTATAAGGTCTAATTGTTTAATGTTGTCACGCAGCATCAACTAAGAAAAGGAAGTGTAATCCCTATTTTAGGGACTTAAGGGCATTGCACAGAGAGACAGTGACTTGTTAAAAGTTACACAGGAAGTCTGGAGTAGACCTTTGGGATTTAACTCCTGGCATTTTTTCCTAGTGTCTTAATCACTGTGCCATCATCTTATTTTCTATTTTGGTAGTATTTCCATTTTCTGAAGCATACCTGACTCAAAGAGCCCTTTTTCCTTGCTATCAGATGTACTATTTCTTCTTTCCTTCCTGCTTCCCTTCTTGTTTAGGTAGACACATCCTTCCTGGGGAGCTGAGCAGGCTCCAGGCTGAGACTTGTCCAAAAACTTCTTTATTCTACATCTTGGACTCCACAGCCACAGAAGGGGGCGAGGAGGAGAAACCCTGTAAATAAAACCAGAGAATCCCAGAATGGTTTGGGTTGGAAGGACCTTAAAGCCCATCCATGGGCAGGGACATCTCCCACTGTCCCAGGTCACTCCAAGCCTGGGAGTCCATCCTGGCCTGGGACACTTCCAGGGATGGGGTATTCAATCTTCAAAGGATGCATGAAAGGGTTCTGCACTGTCTTCTGCAGATGGAAGAGTAATCTCACTAATTCCAGGCAGTTCTGTCTCTCCTAAAAATTTCTTGTTCTCAGCTTTGAAAACAAAGTGAATGGAACACTGTCATCGTTATCCAACTCCAGGATAGCATGGCAGGATATATATGGGCCCAAATGTGTCTCTCCCCCAGCAGAAGTCATGGATCTCCTGTAAAACACGCCTGAAACAGCCTTTCTGAGCCAGGAGGAGCAGGCTGTCCCTGTCCCTGTACCTGTCCTGTAGGACTGGGCTGGGCCAGCAGCATTCCAGCAGAGGGGGCTCTGAAGCTGGTTAAAAACCAGAAGCTGCTCTGCCTTTGGAATGGCAAAATTAGAGAAGGAAGGGGAAGAAGAACGTTAAAAATATTATATGCTTTTAGATCATTACTTCCTCTGAGCTGACAGTCTGGACTGTTTCTAAAATATCACGAAGGAAAAAGCTCAAGATTCAATGCTTCTCCCAGTCACGGGCCCCAGAATAATCTCAGAGACCACTTTTTCTCCACAGCTATTGCTGGGCATTGTGTTCGCACTGAGGTTTTCTTTCCAGTATTTTTGAGCCATTTACTGATGGCTGATTAATGATGTGCTTTTCACTTACAGCTGGTGTCAGAGCAGGGGCTCTCCCACGGTCACAGAGCAAGGCAGCTGTGCCAGATGTTGGCTGTTCCATAATATTTACAAAAGGCAGGACCCCTCTCATCTTTTTCTCTACCTACATTCCTCTACATCATTTCATGGCACTGGTTTTGCCACGCTGACAGGCAATCTGCTTCCCCCATTATCCACCAGTCCACCACTTTTTGCACTGCTCCAATTTGCACGAGCTGCCTCCTTCCACTGTGGTGGCAGCTGAGGAAGTTTCTCTGGAGTATTCCAAAGCACAGATCCAGGGGGAAAAATAATCGACGAGGATGCAAATACATTTTTAGGGTAAAAGACAAACAATTCTTAGAAACAAAGTATTTGTTCTGTGCAGGGGTTACTAACACAAAGTCCCTATATAGCTTAAAAACCACTGCAGCCTCTTTGCAGGCAACTCTTTCCACTGTGGTGATGAAGCTTCATAAGCTTTTATTTCAAAGCCAGTACACAAAGAATTAGAAAGAAATCCAGCTGTTTAGCTGAACTAGATTTAATCTAAATACTCAAGGAAGTCATCAGTCCTGCTTGCCAAGGCCTAAGATACAAATTTCCAAGCTCTGCCACCCTATTCCCCTCTTGGTCCCGATTCCAGACACGACAGCAGTGACTGAGTGTGTGGAAAAAACACCCTTTAAGAGAGGTGACCCTGCCCAGGAGAGACTTAAAGCTACAGAAGTGCCCAATTGCTTTGTTTTCACTTTGCCTGTATTCAAAACACCCTCAGAGACCAATTATTTGAATTCTAAAAAAAAATCCCTCTTCCCCTCGTCTTAAAAACAAAACCACACAGCAGATAATTCCCGTTTGTTGTGCAGGGAACAAGCAAAGCATTGGAAAACATCAGCAGAAACAACACTGGAATACAGGGACCCCACAGCAGATTTTTAAGAAAGCAAATATTTAATGTACAGCTGCATTAACCATTCTGTTGGAGTTCTGTCCTGACTGGGTTCGTAATAATGTAATTATTTGGGGAAACTTGCAACTTAAGAGTTGCTGGAATTATCAAGTTTGTTTGGGTAGCTGTAGGATGAGGGATCAATATACTTCACCAGCTTTGCAGAGACAAGGCAAAAAAAAAAAAATAATCAGCCTCCTCTTACAGCAAGGAATTCCACACAGAAGAAATGAAGTTCATTTGTAGTTCCCTGCTCCCCCCGAGGTTTTTCACTCATCACACAGTGAACTGCAGTCAATCTACAAATGTTCCATTTTTATTACAAAGTATGAAAGGCAGAAAATACTGTACCTAATACACAGGAGGCCGAAACTTAGAAAGAAGGTTAAAAAATCTGAATAAAACTACATAGGAAGCAGGAAATAGCATAAAAGGATGCAACATTCCACTTTCAAGCGAGTTCAGAAAATTGCCTTAAAATTTACAGAGTTTCAACAATATGGTTCCATGACTCAGGTGTTAAAATCCATTGTAACAAACCCTTTTATATTTTTCTCCATAAAAATAAAGGAATATAGGGACACTGCAGTTATCCATGTCAACAACACGTGCCTGTTGAATAGCAGGATACTGGGATTCTTCTAGGACAGAATCGTAGCGAAGTTGCAGGTGGAGAAAAGGACAGAAGTAAAGTTACTATTGCTTTAACATACTCTAGTGAGAACAAGAAGTCAGGAATCTCATATGGATGTTTGTACAATCATGCTACAAAGATTACACCTTCAGGAAATTACCACAATGGGACTGTGAATGGGAAGAGCAGAAGGGGAAACACACCTAAAAGTATCTCCTACTCGGCTACTGGTAACAAAAATGCTTTGGCGCGATGGATTTAAATTACATTTTACACTGCTAGCAACCCAAGGGTTAAAAAAGGTTCTTTTTAAAGAGTAGATTTCATAATTCCTAGTTCCCAAATTGTCAAAAAAAGCAACACACCTTTTTTTCCAGCTGCACTGGAACTCGGTCCTGCTCTGGTTCTTGCCTTTCTGCCTTGCTAAGATCCCACAGAGCCACCCTCAGCACTAACAGGGGGCTGGAGTTGCATGTGTTGCCCATGGAAAGCAAACTCCAAGGGATGGGAGCTGGACCACGGGTTTACAGCTGCACACAGCCACAATATTTTGTCAGGAAATAGCTTTTTTCCCCTTAACTTTGCTAGATTTCCTGAAAAGAAACGAATTTGATGGAAGCCACTGAGACAATTTTAATTCTTTTCATGACTATGGAAAGTCTTGCTTGATGCTGAGTATCAGAGGCTGCACAAAAGGCCACTGAGGTCCTTGGCAGACACACTTGCCACCTAAACCAGGCAGCAGCAACTCTCACAAGTGCCTTTGCATCAGGTGTCTGCCATGAATCACCAGATGAGCCTTCAGTGACTGCTACTTAGCTGCATTTTTAATTACTGTTCTTTTTACTGCTGGTGAAAGGTGCTGATTGGAAGTTCTGGAGAATCTCTTCCAGAAAACAAACTGAGTCAGGGGCATCCTAAACTCTCCTCAATACCCTCAAGAATGAAACGTTTCTGACTCTTCCTGGGTAAACAGGGGAAGTACAGCTGCATCACAAAGTGCTCTTTAAGTGCTACATACAATTAATTCCCTGCATTCTCTGCAAAGATCAAGAGAAACTGGGAGAGAGTTGATAGTACCTTGCTCATTGCTCTCCACGGCCGCAGAACAGTAAGTACAGGCTTGCTCTGGAATATTGGTCTGAGAGTAGAAAGCAGGAAACACGTGTTAGAGGGAATTTGTGTAACCTGACACGATAACAGTGTGCATTTGAGGTGGTGGAACCACTTTGCTACGAGCAGTGGGAGAACTCAACCCTTTAGGACTTTGATGGGACTGAAACTGTGCAGTCTGCTGAGCCCAGAGCTTGCCTGTGCTGCTGTTCATCCTTTCCAGTGCGTCTGGAAAGAGTTAAAAACACCATTAAAAAGCTGGCCAGTTCAATGTTTCAGGCTGCATGAATTTACAGGCAGCAGCTGCAGCTTTTCTCTCACAAAATTCAAATTATCCAAAGAATCCAGGCACGTCCCTACACAACCAAGCCAGCACTGCCACCATCGTGTTCCAATTGTAAAGGAGAGGATTCCCAAACACCACTAAGTTCCTAAACAAAAAGGACTCTCTGGGGAACACACAGCACTACATTCCTTGGGTTGGCCTTACAGGACAGTGATAGTTTCAGAACACGAAGCTTCAGTTTAACATTTACAGCCTTGTCAAGTGCTCATATTTTTGGCTTTCAGTAAGAACAAGTGAGGGTCCACTACGTCCCCAGTTTAGGATTTTGGTGACGGTCGTTATTTAACATTTCCTACACAACACAGACAAATGCCTACCCTACAAGGGCTGAGGAAAAGATGACTCTCCTCCTAATCTTACCAAAAATATACTTGTTAAAGTGCCATCTGCAAGAGAACAAAACTGACACGCTCAGCTCCTCATTTCCATTGACAACAAGCACCAGAACATCTGTGAATTCCGTACATCAGGCTCCTCCCCTCACCTGGTCTCTGGCAGGCCATGATCTACACTCGAGACTGAGGCAGCTTCTCATTGCACCACGAGGCAAAAATAGAGCTTTTTTACTATTATCCAGAACATTCAGTAGAGTAATTACCGCAAAGTTTTGAAAGGATCATTAACTTTGACTTATGAGAGGCAATGCCTCCCCTGTTAAACACATTTCAAGGTTCCATAAGAAACAACCTGTTTTAGCAGTCTCCTTTCATATCATTTGAAACCACTGTGTTTTCTTTCTAAATAGATTGTCAAAGCACTCAAATCCTTGCCTTTTAAATCCCTGCACACACAAGTAAAATTCCCACAGAGATGCAAGGTACCACAGCCCCCCTTCATTTAGACAATTCACAGAGTTGGCACGCTACACGCTAATTCAATATTCAACTTGTTAACTGCAGGTTTTCACCTCACCAGCAAGTTTTACATTGTCAACATCTCCTGGCTGAGAGTCAGCAGGTTGCCCACGTAATAGCAGGAATCTGTGGAAAGCCTGGTTTAAACAGAACATAACAACCAAACAATAGTTTAGTCTCTAAATTAATCAACTGGAGCAGTGATACAGAACTACCTCACTTAAGAGATATTTGTCCCAGAATCAGAATGCTGTACCAACAGCAGCACGTGCTTTTCTGCTTTGCTCACCTCACCTGTGTCTGCTCTTCCCTTAATGTTACTTTATACTCTAAAAACATGAGGTGTTTGCAACCAGTTGTTCTGCATCCTCTGCTTGTGCACTAAGCACCAAATAACAGAAACTGAACATCAAAGTATTTCTTTTCATGAACTTTGGGGAAAAATAATGCTTATGGGGGCTTGACACCCAACAAAATTGAATGTCAAGCAGAGGAAATGTGATAAACTGTCTATTTCAATTCACAGGCTCCAGTGACAAGTGTCAGGGTTTGTTTTATCTTGCAGATGAACCTGGCCCACCGAGCAGAGCATTCCCTACCCTGTCACTGGGTCAGCAGCCTCTGGCAAAAGGGCACCAAGTCTTTCCCTTCCTTGTCTATACAGATGTGCCATTTGCACTACAGAACGTCTCACTCATGAGGATTTTCATGTCTTTTTACTCATTAACCTTTCAAGTGACATCTTTGAAGTTATTTTAAGTATCATTTCCCTGTGCCAAAACAGTCTCTAGTGATTTCAAATGTAATTTCATGTGAAGAATGACAATGGATTATGCCCAAAGCAATACGCTGTAGATCCAGAAGGTATCCCCCCAACTGGCTAAAAAAAACAGGATATAGGCTTTATTTACAATCCACTGGAGCCTCCAAGATTCCTTCACTTGCTTTTGATGCATTTGGAATAAGTACACAAGTCCACAAATAGACTTCAAGCAGTTTCATAGATGGAAGAACTGACACCGGATCCTCTTCAGGTCCCTAACAGGATTATTTTCCAACAGAATCAGAATCTACCTGGCTATTCAGACTATGAGTCCCTTTATACAAGCTCTCACCATCTTAGCATTCATCTTTGACTCACACCATCTGCACAGGAATAAACTTTGAAGCTAAAAGGGGACATAGCATTAACATTGCAGGTAGTTCCCTCTTAGTAACAGCACGTTTTGCCTGCCACTTGTAATTAAACAGAGCATGACAAGCCTGTGAATGTGTTTCAGATGACACCTAAAGCTGTGAAGGCCATTAGCCACTCCTGGTAAGAAAACCCCGATTTTCACTTCATTCTACGTAAGTTTTTTCCAGTTTCAGACGAAATGCTTTGTAAAACTGATCACTAATTGTTTGGCTAACACTGCTCTGACATCTAGCTAAAGCCTGTCTGTGGAACACACTACTCTCAGTACTGCTGCTAGTAAGAAAAATTGACCTTCAAGTCAAATCAAGCTTGGTCAGAAATCCCACAACTGAACACAGAGTGTCACTGACAAAACATTAGCTTGAACAGTGTCAGTCTCTTGGTTCCCTGCTATCAAAAGGAGTGATGGAATACAGCTGTCCCTAATGAATTCCTATCAAATTCCTGAGGCAAAATGCTTTTCTGAGCTCCACAAGTGAGAAGCAGCCTGCAGAAGAGTATTTCTCTACGTCCAAAATGACAAAACTTGGCAGATTCTGTTCCGTATTTGACAGTGTTCTCGGTGTCAGCTTCACTGTTCCACAGCAACTGCTTTTCCAACTTGCCTTTCCTGCACAAACTGACAAGATGCAAGTTTGCCAGTGTCCTATTTATAATCTACCTCCAGTTGCAGGTGAATACTCATTAGGTGGAAAGAATTTTGATGGTTTCTGACATTCACATGGAAACTGGGCTGCACACCCTTGCAGACCAGCTCTGGCTGTCATGTCTTCATCAGAGAGCACTGCAGAGCCTTCAGCACAGGACCTGCCTTACAGTAAGACTTCAACAAAGATTTTTATCTTGCCTAATCCACTCAGCTTTCATTGAGCAGTGTTATTGTAGAGTGATCCACTCTTCCAAACAGAGGCCCTCTGGCACATCCCCCAAAGTCAGGAGGATGACAAATGCCAAACCTCGGCCTCAATGGCACAGTTTCTTTCCTTCTAAATCCACCTTTGTGCAACACATTAGGGAGCAATTTCTTTCAAAAAACCAGCTTTCTTCTGGATAGCAGAACCAGCTTTTCTGACTTGTCTTGTTCGTTCAACAAGACCTGGCAGTACAAAGCAAATACACTTCACAAAAAGATTGCTTTGCACTGCCTTCAAGACCTCCCAGGAACACAGGCCAAACACAACCTCTGAAGTACGGCCTAACCACAAAATCTTGCTCATATTATTTGCCAATCAAGCAAGCTACCAAGTGTGAAACCATTTTATTTTGATTTAGGTAAGGTAAGTCTTCCGAGGGGAAATCATTTGATTGAAAGTGTCAATCCCAAGTCCATTACAAATACATTTTTTCAGGAGTTGCTTACCTCCTGAGAGCTCATGTCATGCACGGATCTTCTTTCTTAACCTGTGACCGCTCTGTTTGCTAACATGACTGCAGGATACACACAAACTCAGTTAGAATTTAAAAATAAGACCTACCCATAGTAACAACTGCCTTGAGCATCAGAAAAGTGTAAAGAAATTGTGCAACAAGTTACTTGTACTTCACAGCACCAGAAAATTCTGCCCAGGTCGCCAAATAGAGGGAGCCAAGGCAACAGTTAATTCTGGCAGGCCTTTACTGCCAGGGAGCCTGCAGTGTTACTGTGGTTTGTATCCATGAACAGGTCCTGCTTTGGACACATGGAAGTGGATCACATATCAAAAGTAAGAATTAGGGAGAAAAACCTTACTCAATAGAAAGTTAGCCCAATATATAAAAAACATACAAACATTGAAACAGTTTAGAGGCAGCAACAACAGGAATGATAAAGATTCCTGTCAAGGTGGCCGTGAATATCATTGTCTTTTTCCCCCCACCTTGTTTTTGCACCTGCATCTATTAAACTGGTGGATGTGCTGCCTCAGCTGGCTGACAAACACATGGACATATGCAGCAACTTAAAAGCCTGCAAGCTTATTAATACAGTAAAACAAACAAATATACAGAACTTTTACTGAGGGAAAAAGAATTTCACAAGAAAACCAGAACCCAGAAGGTCCAAGAGGCTCAGCACGTCTCTGCATTTTAGAGTCTTGAGAGACAGGAGACCCCTGCCATCCATTCTTGAACAGTTTCTTGTAACAGTAGATGCAAAGCAACAACAGATACTGGCCACTTGACTGGTGGTGTTCTTACTTGAGAGGGGAGGGGGAATGACACAACCCTGCCTCACTGGGCACGAAGCAGCAAAGTTAGACTCTGAGGATCTCCAGGCAGTTGTTGTAGCAGATGGCTATCCAGTCTGGCTGGGTGGACGCCCACTGTACGTTGTTGATCTCTCCCTCAGCTGTGTAGGCCAGGATCGGGTCCTCAATGGCACGAGGCATTTGCTGAATGTCCCAGATGAGAGCCTGGTGATCATCCGCTGCACACAGACCAGAAATGCAAACACAGTCAGAGTGTAACAGGATCTCCACACCTGCCCACTACAGGCCTAGAGCCAAGGAGCCAGATAAGATATGCCTGTTCCAGTTCTGATCCACATTCAAGCCAGATACAACAAAATTATGCTCCAGCAAAATAAACTTGGATCATTATACACTATCCAAGACAGAGCTGATAAACAAATGACCAGTGGAACTCATAACAGTAGAAAACATTTGAGAACTAGATTGCAAAAAAAAAAAAGCTAGGGAGCATTAAAAACAGGAGCTTAGCCAGAGCCAATGCACAGTTTGGGTACTGGGCTCACCACTTCCACACAATAAACTCTAGTAGGTGTCTATTTCTGTAAGATTTTTGGAAAGTCACTAATAAAGGGCTTCTAAATTGCAAGTATTCTTTAGCAAAAGGCAGGCAGAGAACTGCATAAACTTCAGGATGAAGAGGATTTTGCAAATGCAGCAAAAGACTCCGAGATTCCCCTGCAGGTCACACTCACCTGCTGTACAGATGTGGCAGGAAGAGTGAGGTGCCCAGGCAATTCCATTTACACACGCTCTGTGGTTGTTTAACCTGGCAACAGGGGTGCAGGGAACTCTGACATCCAGAATCACAACCTTCGGGAACAAAAACCAGCTACATCAATAAACTCCATTTTTACAAGTTAATTTATTCAAAACACAAAGTATTTTGAGGTAAGGCTATAAACATGGCTCTTTCCTAACGTATGTGGTTGGCAGGCAAGCCCTGTTCCTAAAGAACAGCTTCCAGTTGGTCAGTGTGTCATGTGTCTCAAAAGAAGTCAGATGCTCACAGGGGGCTTGTGAGTTAGGCCACAGTGGCAAACAAACTGTGCTGAAGCAGCCTTGGTAACAAATTAAAACTAGCCTGGAAAAGAATAAGGTGACTAAAACACCTGCAGTTAAGATTTTATGTGAAAATTATTGCCCAGCAGCTCACAGACTCCTCTTAAAAATCAGCTGAAATATATACAAGCCATAAAGCTCAAGTTTATAACACCAAAGTCACTTCTTTAACTCCTTAATGCACTAAGAACTGGTCCTTAATCATACTTTGGGTATTGACATTGCCCCTTTACCTTAAATACCTGGGTATAAATCGGCCCCAAGCCACCTCCCCTAGAAAATCACCGTGAGCAGCCAGGGGGAGAGGAGCTGCTGCTTTACCTCCATGCCGTCCATGGCCATCGTGGCCAGATAGTTGGGGTCCTGCTTGTTCCAGCAGAGACGCAGCAGCGGGTGGTGCTGGGGATCCTCGTAGATGATGGTGCTGTGCTCCAGGTGGCGCAGGTCGAACATCCTCACCGAGCCGTCGGCGCCCACCGAGGCGAACATGTCCCTGCCGCCGCCGGCGCGGCTGAAGGCGATGTCGTACACCTGGGCAGTGCAGAGCACAGCTGACACCCCCGCAGGGCAGGCAGGGACAGCACACAGCCTCTCAAACCCTTCGTGATCCCTGCCACTGCTTAGTTATTACACTTGCCAAAAGGGGGAAATGCGTGCTGGTGTAATTATGGTATCGCTCGCTGAAACGAAAATGGATCGATTGCCCGGGCTTGGGGTTTTTCACCTTAGTTGTTGACAAGTGAAATGTTGAAATGAAAGAATTTTGCAAGGTGTTTAATGCTTTTGATACGAAGTTGATTGCAAGTCTGATGTTTTACCTCATTTTTCTACAATATTCTGGAGCGCAATCGGTTAAAACAAGCACGTTCTTAAGTCAAGAGTCTATGATGAGTAAAAAGAATTGTTTTGATAGCCAACAGTATTTAGGTACTCAAAACTGTATGCAATCTTAGAAAAACTGTATATAAACTTACATAAATGACCTTTTTGAATCAAGAATTTTCAAGAAACAAAAAAAGGAGGAAAATGGAAAAGTTCAAAAAGGTGCAATGTAAAGAATCAAAACCCCCCATCACCTCTTTGTCATGTGCAATAAGCTGGGTCTTCACGTGGCCAGACACCAAATTTACTCTTCCCAGAACCTGGCCCGTCTCCAGACCCCAAATAGTGCAGGTTGTGTCAATGCTAGAGGTACCTGAAACAAAACCACTTCTGTTAGCGACATTAATATTGTCACAAATGATTTAATCACTTCCCGGGTTAATGTAACATCCCCCAATGTCTACAGATCAAAATAGCCATGAGAACAGCATAGAACTAAAATCAAGAATGTCAAACAACCAGCAGTCTTCCATGCATTTAAATGACCCAAACCTTTTAGCTGCAGAAGGAGCCTTCCACACAGGAATAAAGTGTAAATAGCTCATGTCTGCTTCAATCTATTCAGAAGCCTGATGCAACTCTGAGATCAACTTTCCCATCCTGTATGTCTCCTGTGCATGCCAAAACCCAAATTCAATCAGTGTTTTGATGGCATGTTATTATTAATTGATTGCTGCTGTGGGCTGAAGGTGGGGTTAGCAGTAAAGCTCTTAAGAGATGAGACATGTAACAAAAAAATAAATCATGTAGTAAATAATTACTATGACATATTATCACTGTTAATCTCTGGGCAAATCCCCCTGACATAAATGGCTGTTCTCTTCTGGGATACAAACCTCTGCATCAGTCATCCTGGATTCACAATATGTCCAGTAGGATATAATTAAACCTTAAGTGTTCAGCCCCCTCCTCCAACTGAATTAAGGACTCTTGGCTCTCCTCTTGCTGCTGAAATGGCTTCAAAAAACACACAGCTCCAGAACACTCTGAAATAAGTCCCAGAGCTGATGCACATCCTTACTCAGCACTGCAACATCATCTTACCAGCTCTGAAGGCCAAGAGTCCCTAACCCCAAATATCCCCAGTCCAACCTGAGTGACCCATTCTGCACTGGACAGGGCACCTTTCAATGAAAAAAAAAGTCTCCATAAGATAATTGTTTTTATTTTTTAATGTAAAACAACAGCAGTTTCTATGATGCAGCAGTCTGTGGTTAATTGTCAGATTAGCAGTGGACATGCAGTGACACAGCAGCAGTTACAGCCCAGACTTCATCAGACTAAATCCAAAAGTGTGCCAAAACCATAACATTTTGTCAGTCTCACCTAACAGGTAAGGATCCACTTCATTCCAGTCAAATGATGTCAGTGGAGCACAGAAATCCGAGTTCTTGTTGTTGTTCAGCAAACACTCCAGCCGGGTCTCGGTTTCACCCACCTTTAGAGAAAACGAAACATCTGAGTTACAAACCAACATCACCTGACTTGTTCCACTGGCACAAAACATTAGGAGTTAATCTCAGGTTTCTTTCCTCTGAGTTTTACATCCTAAAGCTCTGGAAAACACAGCCACCACCCCCGTTTTCAGTAAGCTGATTAAAACAGCAATTGCCACGATTGGCATCTCTTATAATCTTCATAGCCACGTTATTGCAGTGAAGAAAATCTTGTCTCCAACGAAAAAGAGATCAATATATAAATATACAAAACACAATTCATGTCATGGCTCAGCTTTTCCTAGGGAGGATTTACTCACTCTCCAAACTCTCAAGTAGTCACCACTGGTGGCCAACAGGTCTGGGTAAACTCCCTTGGTGTCTGGGATCCACATCAGCTTTGTGGTGGGGTAGGGGTGATCAAAGGTGTTCCTGCAAATGAATTCTGAGCTCTCTTCATCCAAGCCAACGAGCTGCACCTGTGAGAAACCATATTTAAAAGAAAGCATTTTATCAAAATACTAATTTCTAATGACAGCATTAAGACTGACTGTGTTTCAGAACATTTTCTGTCACCTCAAGGACAACATAAAAGGATCATCATGTCAATGAAATGAGAAATCATTAAAGTGCTGCTGGGGCATGTAAGTAAAGAGAAGTATCCATAATCACCACAGTGCTTTGATTTGAAGAGATGATCCCAAATGAACTGAAATCCAATCCTAAAGGATTAAAGACCACTCTTCTCTTTTCCACATTGCAAAGCCCAGTTTAAATCACGGACTTAAACTGCACAAACATTATTGTAATTCATCCTTAACTGAACTGATGCTGGCAATGTCATCTTCAGAGAGCAAAACAAGCTGTAGTTTGCACAATTAAAGCATGTATTATGGAATTTTTGGCCATAACCTTGCAGACTGTGAAGGATCACGTCAGGTAGCTGGCAAGCTTTTTCAGCACCACATGACCCAAAATGCTCTGTCACAAGTGCATGAAAAACTCATAAATTGATCACATCAGAGAGGAAGAAAGTAAAACAGAATCCAAAATTAAAAAAAAATATTGGGGAGCTAAAGCAGTTACATAATTATTCAAATGTTTTCTGTGAACAGACCAAGAAAGCAGGTCTGCTGAAAGATTTTGGGTAACTAAGTTCCAAATTAGAACTTTTGCACAGTGATGTGTCAGGGGGAAGGGCTAAACTTGCCCCATAGTGAGAGTGATGCAAAACAGAGCAAACAAGAAACTATCTCCACACAGCCTGGTCATGACAACACCTGAAGTAATGCTTGAAGTCCCAGACGTGATGTTATTAGAAAAATATTGACATGGCAGAAAGTGTGCAGAGAACAAAAGGTGCTGGGAGGACTTGTTTAACCTGCAGCGACTCCAGGACCCAAACAGGATGAAAGTCCCACAGTGTGAAATGCTGCTCAAACACAAACATTACAGGGATGATTCACTACAATTAGATTATAAGCTGCTCACAGTAGGAACTTCCTAGTACTTTCTACACAGCAGCGTCCTCCTGGGAACAGTAGCTTATTGGACTTTTTCTAGGATGCTTGTCTGAAAAAATCCTAAATTTATGGTTATTCTGGGATAAGCAATTTGTCTAATAAACTACACATTTCAGCCAGACAGGAAGTCTACCATATTTTTCCCCCATATGAGAAAACTAACAAATGCTTCAGTGGATCTTAAAATCTTATTAATTTGCTGCTGTATGAACTCATTTAGAGATTCTCTTAAATGCAAACCTTCCCTCCCACAATGAGAAGCTCCATCCTTTCCATCCCATAACAAACACTAAAAGATGCAGCCAAGTATGCTTCCAAAAACTGAAACACAGCCTGTCCTGCCCTCTCTTTACTACAACTACTCCTTATTATCCTTCACATTCTAGCATAAATCAGTCAAAAATCTCCCAGACCTCTGAAGTGATTGACAAATAGCTTTCTAACTCCTTTAGGGATCAGAAATACTACGCAGATTTTACAAAGGAAGCAAATTGTCCTTGGTGATAGAAAATCTTGTGGCAAGGTTAGGATCAGAAGACAAATGACCTCTAATCATTTCTCCTCTGCTTATGCTGTTTTTCACTCAACATGAGTGTATTAATCCTACACGAAGCAATCAACATGCTCATCACCAGAAACAAATAAACAGCAAAGGATCCCCTTTCACTGGTGTCAGTGTAAATACTCCTACACTGCACATTCACATTTAACCCTTCCTCAGACCTTAAGATGAAGCAATTCAGCATCTCTGATCTTGGGCATGTTTAGGTGCAGGCCAGGTTAGAGGACAGAAGTTGTATTATCGTCACCAGAGCTCCTGCAACTGCTGCAGCTCAGGGGCCTGCACAGAGCCCTCAGAGCTGGAGCAGCTGCTGGTAACTCCAAGGAGGAGGCACCAGAGCAGGAGTAATGCATGAGAAGCTCTGTTCTTTCCCAGCTTTGCATATCCAGAGCTGTTACTCTTCTCTTCACGGACTCGATCACACACAGTCGTTACAGAATTCCTCTACTCATCCTCTTGTGCAGGCTGAACACGAGGGGATGGAACACGGAATTATTTCTAGGATGCTGATTATATCAGAGCCCCATCTCTCCCTTCTGCAAGTGAGGCAAGAATGCTGCTGCACAAAGGAGTGCCTGAAGTCCAGCCCAAATAAGACTGAGGTAATGCCTATGGGAAAGTACCTGTCAGTCTGGATACAACTGGAACCATTCTACATCTCCCTCTAAGTCTTTCCAGGGAGAAAATGAGGATCAGTGTGTTTAGTCTCAACTAGTTTTGTGATTGTGCCGTAACAATAGCTAGGAATGCTAAATGTTTATTTGTTTCTCCAAGATTTCAAGATAGGAAAGTCCACATCTAATTTTAGCATCCACAGTATAATCCAAGCACTTATCAATGTAAAGCATAACTGCAACAGTGGATGTCAGTAAAGAAGTGCCTTTAATCAGCATTCCTTAACTTCTAAAAAAATCCCATCTCCAACTTGATCCAAAAGAATCAGACAGAACAAATGATGCAGAAGTTGGTAAGAGCTTCTTTTTCTTACATGGTTGGAGGAACAGTGAAGTAAGTTCACAGCAGTTTGAAAATCCCCAAAATTACAGCCCTTTAATCTAATTAGTAGCTACCGAAAATGACATTTCACAATTATTTTAGGGTCATATATAATCAGAAAGATGTCACTGCACCAATTAATCTCCAGCATTCAATCAATTTTTCTTTGCAGTGCTAGATCTTAGAGAACAAATGACCTTCTGGCAGAAGAAGTGCCCTGAACGCTCTCTGAGGCACTGCCTGGGAGGAGGTGGAAATCTGGAAATCAGAACCTGTCTGATGGGAGCAAGCTGTGTACAGCACAACCTCTAGTGACTCCTAAACTGGATTCCAGTTTTGTCTTCCAGATAGATCCCCAAAAATCAGCCTTTCCTGGTCTTTTCCACAGGTTGCTCCTGATCCATGAAGCTACAGCCATGAGCATTTTAAATAGTAAGACCTATGAAGACTGTTCCCTCGCACCATGACACTGATCCATGAGGGATTACAATGGCTGACTGCAGTCTCCCAGTCCAAGAAGTCTAGGAAACGCCACCTCAAATTATTTAATTCTTCCAACCACAGCAAGGCATCTGTCTTCTTGTAGCAGTGATCTGATCACCGAAGGTGTACAAGCTGAAACAAACCTTGTTGGGGTTCAAACAGGTCTTGGCAAGCAGCTCCAGTCTGTGCCACAGAGCCCGTTGATGCGATGGCTGACAGGGTCAGAGGGGTCTGGGAATTGGGGATCACAGTAAATTAGGGTTTGGCAGCCAAGAGGTTTGAGTTTCCCACAAAAGACAGGTGTAAACAGACAGTTCATGTAACCTGCAGTACTTCAAATGCTGGTAATTTCTACAGAAATAGAAAACCAGAGACAAATGAGACAAAAATCTCCCACTCTTTCCCCTAATTCCCCCCCAGTGAGCACTTCTGCAACAAACACTTGGGCATTGAGTCTTTTTAAAGAAATCCTAAATGAGTAATAAGGAAAAGGTATTGTCACTTATTTGGTTGGACCTTAACCAAGCTACACCATTCCAGACCATTTTTGTTACTATGGAAGAAAGCCAGTTGTTTGGAACAAAGCATTACAATATCAGGAAGAGAAATTTTATTGGGACCTTGTCAGAAACCTCTGAAGAGGAGAGTGCAAAGATCATGAATGCAAAGAGAAAGCCAAAACGAAAACCAGTTTTCATTGTCCTTTTAATTAATGCCAACTGTACCTATAAATGTGTTTTGATGACAGAAGCTGCAATATAAAACATCTCAACCATGAAGGACAAATTATATGAAGAAGGACAAAACTTGACACATACTCTGTAAAAAATCTTACATTTCTGTTAATTCTAGAAATCAGGCTACAAACCCCACTGCTCCAAGCCCTTTGCTGCACAATATCATGGACTATTTAAAATAGCTTCTGTTTTTTCCCTTCAGTTATACCATGTAGAGGGACAGGAGCTGGAAGAGTTTACAACTAGTGTGCAGGTAGCACAGTTTCGCAGTACCTGTCCAAGAGTTTCCAATCTGGAGCATGAAACCATTCCCTGAACATTTCACCACCCTCTAAAGGGCTCAGCACAGCTGGGAGAGTCATAGTGAGGCACCATTAAAACAGTGCAGATGAAACACCACTCCCCAGAGTATCCCAGTCCCCAAAGTAAAGGGGACAACATCAATACTCAGCAATAACAACACTTGCAATTAGCCAAGACAGCTCTGTGTTAACTGTCTTCCTACAAAAAGCACCCAACAAGAAAACAAAAATAGAAAAATATCACTCTGAGATATCAGAGACACAGCAAATGAAGGTTACATTTCACTGCATTGATTGTACAGGTTTAATTTTTAATCATACATCATCTTTATTTCTACAGCAGCAGCATCCAGACTTTTCTCATCCTCACACAATTAGTTTCCAGCTCTTTATGCCACACAGACCTCACAGCATGTGGTGCATAAATGGACTGAAGTCAACAGAATAATTATTCCTGGAGCTCACAGGTCAAGAGAAGCCCTGGGTAATATTTACAGACAGTGAGAAATTACACAGTCCTACACAATTTCTGTCTGCAACAACTGTGAGTGTAAAGCACAGAAGAGAGGAGTTGGTTCCAGTGGTTTTACACTGGAAGCTTGGGCTGAGAAGCAGATCTAACCACACTGTAACAGAGAACAACCCCAGGGAATGCTCCAAAATTAAAGAGCTATAGGCAACATGAATGCAAGCCCCTTATTAATCAATTGTGCCACTTTTAAACAACAACTGTGAGCAGATTTGCTATTTTACCTCCTCAGAGTACAGACTACAAAAATGTTTCCAAGTTGGTCTTTAAACAAATTAGAAGTTTTCAAGCTAGGCCCTGCCTGTCCCCAGCAGCATCCCAGAAGCCCAACGCTCTCCAGGAAAAGGAGACAACTCTCACACAGGGTCGTGCTGCCTGAACTACAGCACGCTCAGCAAAGCCCACGTCTAGGACTGCTGCAAGGGCATCTAACCACTCCAAGAGATGTCACCCTGTCACCATGGCCTTGCACAGAGCCCATTCCCCAATGCCAACTTTCTGACAGCAATTTCCACAATCTCCATTAAACCCCTTGATAAAGCTACAAAGCTACATGCAATAAACCGAGCTCTACTGGCAAACCTCCAGTTTCACAGAAATTTCAGGATGCTCTATAATTTCATCCATCTCCTCATCTCTCTTCTATTTCTATGGAATTCATTATACCAGACCAGCATCTTGAAGGCTGTTCAGAAGTGACTCCACGTGTGTTCTGAGAGATGAACACACAGTCTCTATCACCAGTGTGACATTCTTCACTCACACTTTGCAGGGAAACACTGAAGATACAATCTCACGCCTCATTACACCCTTTTCTCAGGGAAAAGCACTGAGGAATCACTGAGAGTAGTTTATATATACTTATGAAAAAAGTTATCACACAGAAGTCCTCCACAGCAAGAAAGCACAATGGGAACAGTACATTTCCATGATCTCAGACACCCTACACATCACAGAATTGCTGGGGCTGGAAGGGATCTCTCAAGATCATCCAGTCCAATCCCCCTTTCTAGGCAGGGTCACCTGGAGCAGGTGACACAGGAACATGTCCAGGTGAGTTTGGAATGCCACCAGAAAAGGGAGACTCCACAAGCTGCTTGACCAGCCTGTTCCACTGCTCTGCCACCCTCAGTGGAGAGAAGTTCTCCCTCAGACTGAAAAGGAACTTCTTTATATGTACAACATACACATATATGTACCAACTTCAGTTCTGGCCACGAACTTTCCTTTGTATTGACCAAAAAGCCAGATATGCCCAAGCCGGGGGACCCTGTTTTATTTCTATAGCAGCAACATCCAGACTCATCTCACACTCACACCTTTAATTTTCAGCTCCTTACAACACAGAGAACTCACAGCACGTGGTGCTTATGTGACTGAAGTCAACATAATCGAAGCTCAGAGGTCACATGAAGCTCTGCAGCAGCGTTATCCCAAACTCAGCAGCACTCAGGGCTCTTCTCACCGCAGCCCCGCAGTGTGCCCTCACCTCCGGGCTCGCTAGAACGAGACCAGCCTGGACCTGGTCCGGCGCCGGCACTTCTTGGGGGGGGACACCTAAAGGCTCTGCACAGCTCCGGGAACCCAGGACAGGGTGGGCAGGCGCCCCCCGCCCACCTCAACCCCGAGATGAGGCGGGCCAACCCCTGTTCTGCCCCAGTCCCTCCGCCCACCGCTGCCTACCTTGTTGTTGTACTCCTCTACGAAGCTCCCCAGCGCCAGGCGGAACCGCTTGTCGGGCCGGACGCTCCAGTTCATGGCGTACACGGTCCAGGGCGCCTCATATTTGTAGATCTCCTTCCGCTTCCCGTGCAGCGACATGGCTGGGCCGGGGAGGCCGCGGGCCTGGCCCAGGGAGCCTGCGGGGGGACCCGGCCGGAGAGAGCCGGGAGGCGGAGCGGGCCGGGGGGAGGCTCAGCGCGGCCCCCGGGACGGGGAGCGGAGGAGGCACGGCACGGCCCCCTGGGTGTCGGGGAGCGGGGAAGGCTCGGCTCGGCTGTCGGAGCGGCGGGGGAGGCTCGGCTCGACTCGGCCCCCGGGGCGGCGGCAGGGAACGGGGAAGCCCCGGCTCGGCTGCCGGTCCCGGCCCAGACCCGGCGGCGGCAGCGGCGCTGAGGCCGTTTGGGACTCGGCCTCTCACACAACGGGAACGGAAGCCACGCGGGGAGCCCCGCCCAGTGCGCGCGGGTTGGATGCCTTGACTGTCATTTAGGGCGCCGGCTGCCTATTGGGGGATCTGCCCGTGCGCTCGGCCCGATCCGGCTTCCTATCGGTCCCTTCGCCCTTCACTCCAAACGGGCGCTCGCGCTCTGGCCGGGGTAGCCTACGGCTGCGATTGGTCCCGCCCAGGAGGGCGGGTGGGCTCCTTGTCGGCATCTTATTGGCTCCCCGGGGTCGCAGTGACTGGAGGCGGGATCTTGAGCCCTTATCGCTGATCGATTGGCTGGGAGTGGTATCAGTCACGCCAGCCTAAGACGGGTGGGGCCACTCCAGGCGCGCGGCGATGCCGCCGGTTCGAGTCCCGGCCCGGCCGAGTGGCCGATGGGGCCGGGCTTGTGTCTAATTACCAGGAGGTTAATTATGGTGTTTATTTTTGGAAGCAGCACTGGCGAGTGCTCTGGGCCTTAGTGGGGAAAGGGGTGCAGGCTCCTTAAGGAGCTCCCTGCTGTGCCCGGCATCCCGCTCGAGCCGGAGAGAGGCTGATTTAAACCCCTCCTGGGGGCGTGGGGACCGTCTGGGGTCAGTGATGCCCGATCCCGGCTCCAGCCCCGCGAAGCACCCGCGGCCGCTCAGCGGGGATGCAGGCGGCGCTTTGGGCAGCGCTGTGCCCCTTGAAGTCCTACTCACTGCAAGGACTCTTGGCCTGAGCTCTGCCTGAGTTGTGTTTGTGAGATCATTTCTCATATGCAGCTGCCTGGGCTTGTAGAAAAGCTTTTCCAAATTACTGCAGAGGCTCAAGTGCATCCTTTCGGGAAGGCATTGCTCGGCAAAGACCCTGGAGGCTCCACTCCTGACCAGACTGCACATGGGCTCTGTCAGCCCCACGCTCCTTGGATGATGCAACAGGGCTTTGACCACAGGAGATTAATTAATGGATGCTCCCAACGAACACAGCTGTAATTCACATTAGGTGCCAAAAACATCTTTATTAGCAAAGTGTACACTAAAACTCCGGAGAAAGAGATGCTCACAGTTTGACTACTCTCAAAGGGAGCTCGATACATTACTTGAGCTGGCGGCCTAGGACTATCACAGCATCTACCCGAGCGGCGAGGCGGCAGTGCTACGTGGGCTTCTCCTACGGGAATGCTGCGGAGTCTGCCGGGAGAAGGGGTGGGCAGGAGGAAGCACCTATTGAACCTTTATCAAAAGAGAGAAGCTGGGAGGGACGACTGGACACGGGGTGTCCGGGGCTTTTCAGCTTTTTAAGATTGTGCTTTTGAATTTTGTGCTTTATGCCCAGCCCACTGATGAGTTGGATTTACCTGGGGATTTGTGGGGATGCGTGTTGGGGTTTGCAAGGCGTGATCAGCCTTGCTGGAGAAGTCAGTGCCCTGGGACTCTTGCTGAAGCAGGCTGAGGTGGCAGGGGCTGTTCACTTCTCAGTGGCAATCAAGTAGGAAAAACTTCTGTCCTCTGTCCTTGTCCTGGGCTTGTCACCTGCAGTTTCCCCTGGACCACACCGTGGAGATCTCTGATGACCACCCTTTCTGTAATACCTGTGGGCTCTGCTGGGCTGAGCCTTGCACCAACACAGTGGTCCCTGCTCCAGAGGTTTCCAGCACAGCAGCCTCGCACCCCAGAGCTGTGGATTTGCTCTCCTGTGGTCGCTGTGGCTCGCTTGGCTTGTGCTCCTTCTCAAGGGGAAGCCTTGGCAAGGAGGAGGTGGTGGGAACCACGTGGCCTAACCAGCTCGATGGTGGCTGTAAGAACTGTTCTAGGTTCGCTCTAATGTGCAAATGAAATCTACTCTATGGGAACCGCTGGAAAACGTCGACCTTGGAAGCCAGCCACTCTATATTTCCTGTCACGGTGGCAGAAGATAGCTACAAATTAAACCCCTGAGCCAATGGCATTGTCCAATGTCTTACCCTTGCAGTCAAAATCAACATCAACTGACCGGCCTTGCAGTTGAGGTTCCTCTTGACTCGCCCCACAGCCCCCACGTCTCTAACTTCCAGGAAGCACGGGGTCGGAGAGGTGTCTCTGAATGTCCTGGTGCTCGGAAGATGCCTCCAAGTGCTCAGGGAGGGAAGGGAAACGAGAGCCCCTCAAGAGTCCCTGGGTATTTGGTGCCCTTTGGTGGGGAGGCTCTGGGCTCGGGAGAGGTGGGGAGTGGTGCTCCTGCTCGGAGTAGACGGTCATGGTTTTGTCGGATGACACGGACAGCTGCATCCCACTCGACAAGGAGTCTCTGGATTTCAAGTGGAACTTTTCTACCTCCGTGTAGCTTGGGCTCTGGTGGGAGACGAAGAATTGTATGAGTTATGGTAAAAGCAAAATGGAGTAGCCACATTCTCTCCTCATCAGCCTCGGAGCCTCATCAGGCTTCGAGCCCCAAAATGTTATTTTTCATTTGAGGAAGCCTCAGAGCAGAGGAACCCACTTCCTTCCCTACTGATGGGGCAACCTGGCAGTGTTGGGGATGGCAGCTATGCCATCCCCAAAACTGGTGATGCACTAGCCTGATCTGCTCCCAAATCAAGACCCCATGGCTTTGCTGGGACCCATAAGCATTTGGCTGTGCCTTGCCTGGAGAGAACCCAGGACTGGGGCAGAAGGACCGCGGTGGATGCTGAGCCAGGAGGAGTCACCTTACCTGCTCCTGGGTGGGCAGCTCCTGGTCCTCCAGAGGCGCACAGGGGGCGAGCGGCTCCAGGCTCCGCGGGACGATGCCGTACATGGCCAGGCTGTGGGAGGTCGGCGAGATGGGGCTGTACGCGGGCGGCACTTGGGACAGCTGGCGCTGCAGGAGCTGGAGGATTATATTAATGTCTGACGACATCCTGGACTCCAGCCTGGGGACAGAGCAGCCCGGCGTTAGCGCACAGAACCCGTTTGCATCCCGCAGCTGGGCAGGGGAGGCACTGGGAGGAGGTGCCGATCCTGCTGCCCCAGGGCAGTGATGCTTTGCCTGCTGCTTGTCGAGGGTTTTAGAGAGCTTCAAACCAGCGCTGCCAGAGAGAGATCAATCCTGCCATCTCTCTCCTGCCACACTCAATCATCCTCTGCCCAATTTTATGTGGAGCCAAACTGGGATCTGGAGCGGGATTTGAAAAAAAAAGCTAAAATTACCCTGGAGGGGGAAAAAATTGCAATGGTTAGTTTTAATCTGGATCAATTCTCCAGGCCAGCTGCCTGTGCTGACAGATGGAGCAAGGCAGGTTAGTGCCAACCACTTTTAACTCAGGAACGGAAGGAAACAGAAAAGTAGAAGTCTCTTCCTTCTGCCTTGTCCTTGACTGAAGTGAACAGCTCTGGCAGGAGTGGGCACAGCTCTGCTTGCAGGACACAGTCACAGCATCACTTACGGAGTGGGCAGATCTGTCCTCCAGTGCTAGCATGGTGCACTGGAGAGACACCTAAACACAAGTGTGTGGTGAAATGAGCTCAACAAGGGCAGCAGAGCCCACAAGGTCAGCCCCTTAAGTGGGTGCTGCCTGGGGACCTCAAACCTGCACCTCCAGTGTGGTCTCTTCCTTCTCCTTCAAAAATCACAGAATAATTGTGGCTGAAAGGGATCTTAAAGCTCATCCAGTTCCATCCCTAGCCGTGGGCAGGGACACCTTCCATTAGAGCACCTTCCAAGCCCCATCCAACCTGACCTGGAACACTTCAGGGATGGGGCAGCCACAGATGCTCTGGGTAACCTGTGCCAGGCCTCTCCACCCTCACAGGGAAGGATTTTTAACTAGTATCCAATCTAAACCTACTCTCTGTCACTTTGAAAAATCATGTATGTTTTCACATTTAGAGGTCATGAGGTTCATTTGCTTGAGTAAGAGGATGCTTGTAGGTCTTTGCAGCAGGAAGAAGGGGCCTGCAAAGGGCTCCAGTCGTGCCTGTGGATGGTTTAATATCTGCAGTTGCGTTGAGTTTGGAAGTCATGGCAAAGTGACAGATCTCAGGTGGCACTGTGGGAGATCCTGGGGGTGAAGACAGATGCCAAGGGTGGTGGCACAGCAGCAGATGAAGGGCTGGGCTGCAGTCAGGGTCAGGACTTGCCCTTTGAGAAGCTGCTGCATTTGCAAAGCACTCCCACCCCCTCCCCAGGAATGCAGTGTCCCAGGGGTCAGGACTTGACACTGCTGCACACAAAGCCCACCGTGGCCACCTCTAGAAAGCAGAAGGTGATGGCCCAGAGTCCCCCAGGTCCTCTCCAACCCTGCCCACCTGCTGAGCTGGGCCTGCAGGAGCTCCAGCCTGGACTCGATCTGCCCTGGCCTGTAGTCACTGTGCAGGGGCATATCCTGTGAGCTGTGCACCAGCGAGATGTGCTGCAAAGGCTCCGCAGAGTGGGTCGGCCGCCGATCCTCCCAGAAGGTGAACATGTTGGGAATATCCAGGGGAGTGGCTGGAAAGGAGAGGAGATCTCAGCACTTGTGTCTTGCATCCTCCAGCCCCACTGGGATGGAGGTACTTCAGATTCTGTCACTTGACATACATGGAGAGTCACCACCAACATACACACGGAGCCACCACTGACATACATGGAGAGTCACCACCAACATACACACGGAGCCACCACTGACATACGTGGAGAGCCACCACCAACATACACACGGAGCCACCAGTGACATACGTGGAGAGTCACCACCAACATACACACGGAGCCACCAGTGACATACGTGGAGAGCCATCACCCACTCACATGGACAGCCACCACCCTGACATACATGACTGTCACAGGAGGGACAGGGCAGACCCAGCTGGGGGAAAAAGGCAGCAAAGACCTTTGGACTTGGAGTGTGGCTCCCCTCAAATGTACACGAGCAGCTTGGACCTGCTCCAAGACAAGGCCACCATACCCAAATGTCTCTCCTCAGCCTCCTGCCAGCTTTGCCCACAGCCCTGGGTACCTGTGTAGGACTGGCTGCTCTCTGCCACCTGCTTGCCGACCTCCGTGTTGCCGGCGCTGGTGGTGATGAGGCTGAGCGAGGGCAGAGCAAAGTCATCCTTTTTGGGCGTGGGGAAGGGCTCAGCTTTCACAGGGCTGCCGGTCTTGGCCTCATCGTCGCTGGCCTGGGAGCAGGGAGAGGTGCTGCTGCCCAGGTCGTCCCACTGCTCCTTGCTCAGCGGGTCCTGTGGGTTGGTGAGCTCGGAGTAGGTGTGATACTGCTCTGCATCAGAGATGCCCGTGTCTGGGTCTGTGGGACAGCACAACAGCTCAGTTTGGGGAGTACCACACGTGAAAAAAACAGCCCCCATTCCCTCAGGGTACCTGTAGGGCTGGGGCACCCCAAGGGGAGGGAGGGAAGGCAGTTTGAGTGCCTGCAGGGTGGTTTGCAGGGACAGAGGCACCAGCAATCTCTGCTTTGGGGCGCCTGCCAGGGTAGTAATTAATAATAATCCCAGTCTCCCACCCTGCAGGCCAGGCTCTGCCAATGCAGCGGGACTCACCAGGCTTGTTGGGCTGGCAAAGGGAGTGCTTGCGTCGGCGAGCCCGGCGGTAGGTGCAGTCATAGTCCTCGCTGAGGGGTGAGCGGGGAACGCTGTCTGCCTGAGGAATGAGAGGGGCTGGTCACCAGGGAAAAGGGTGCCACGTCCCATCCATGTGTGCCATGGGGGTACAGCCCTTTCCATGTCCTCTGAAGGTGAAGCTACCTCAGTCTTTTCACCACTGCCCTGTCTCACCTAGGGACAGGTTTCAGAGCTCAAGGGATTCCTGAGGCTGTCCTTGCTGCTCTGATACTGAGGTAAGGGTGTCAGGGCCTTGGGGAGGGAAGGACCACCCTGAGAAGTGGCAGGACATCCCAGAGTGGGACAGAACATGGAGGGAATTTGACTTTCTTTTCTACATTTCAGGTCTCTGAAAAAAAAGTCAGGAAAGGACAAAGCTCAGTCATACACTATAAAAGAGTCAAACGGCACTGACAAAAATGCTTCAAACCTTTCAGGGGTTGCAAAGCCGATAATTTAAAAAGGAATTTTCAGAGGAAGCTGGTACCCAATTCAATGAAGAATGAGAATATTTCTGCTTATTTCTTTGAGCGGCCTCAAAACTTATGCAACCCATTTGCCCAGGCTGGAGCAGCCCTGTGGATAATTTACAAGTGCTGCAGAGCAGAGTACCACTGGCATGGCTTGTTGTGCCAGCTTTTCCAAAGAGCTCAGAAACATATAGCAGGACACAGTAGACACGTCCTGCTGTGGGGGAATCATAACTCCCTGGAGAATGCCCTGGGAAATGTGGCCGTTGCACCTGCTGACATCCTTGCTTCAGCCCTCCCACTTGCCAAATTTAAGCATTGAGCACATTGCTCCCTGGGGCAGCCCTGGCACTCACATCTCGTAGGTTGAAGGTGATCTCTAAGTTGCTCCAGAAGTTGTCAGAGAAGGCTGGGTACATGTCCAAGACCTCCAGCAGGTCCTCACGCTGGATCTTGTGCAGGTCGCAGTAGGTCAGGGCCCTCACGTCAGCGTTGGACTTCCCTGGGCGGGCGTAGAGGCTGATGGGCTCCCCAAAGATGTCGTTCTTCCCTGTGTCACGAGACAGCTCATTATGGAGAGGTGGGCACCCACTGCTGCTCCAGATATTCTGGTCCAGCACCCCTTACTTTGGGGCTCATGAATAAGGGGATGCCCAGAGACCCCAGCCCTGACTGCGTGTGCTGGGGATGACACAGTGACAGCCATCACTGGTGGTGACACCGAGCCAGGGCAGTGGGTCATCAGTGATGGCTGGCAACTGCTGAGCCATGCCCTGCTGTCCTCTCTCCCTTGTGGCTTCTGCCTGGCATCTCCCAGGGATCCTCCCTTCCCTGTCCGCTGGTGTGGGGACCCATCAGATGCTGAGGAACAACCTTCCCTTCCCCAATACGTGGGGAAATTCTTTACCTTCACCTGCCACCCTGTGTCCACTGCTCACTGCCCATCACCCTTTGCCCCTCGCCCATCACCCCTCACAAAAGGAAGGACTTTTTTCACCTAAGATGGCCACCACGATGTCTTCCCGGAGGATCTCAATGGAACCCCGGGAGATGAAGTAGAGTGTGGTGAGGACATCTCCGTAGTGCACCAGGGTGTCTCCAGGCGGTGCATGAGTCGTCTTGAACTTCATGGCCAGGGCACGCAGGCAGCCCTTGCTGGCTCCCCGGAAGGCTTTGCAGTTCTGCAGCAGCGTGCGGTTCAGGTGCAGGCAGATGTCGGCCTGCAGGCAGTCAGGGAAGCCCTTCAGCACCTGTGGAGAGCCAGGGAGAGATGCCATCACACCACTGTCCCCGGGAGGGAATGCTGTGGCGGAACTGAGAGGTTGTATGATATTCAGCATGAAACAATGGGGCCAAACAGGGAGACCGTGTGCCCAGAAAGCCAAAGGTGGGGACATTTTCCCATCCCTGGAAGTGTTCAAGGTCTGACTGGATGGGGCTGGGAGCAACCTGGTCTAGTGGAAGGTGTTCTTGCCCATAGCAGGGAGTGGAACAGCTTTGACATCCCTTCCAACCTCAAACCATTCCATGATTCTCTGACTTTGATGATCTTTTGATCTTCCCTTGGTGGATCCCTGCCTGCCTGCCTGTCGCTGGCTTTTACTGTCTGTGGCTGGGGACAACAGCACTCTCAAGCAATAAATAAAAGTTACCAGTTCAATCTATTTATACCCACTGGTGGCGTATCCCCTTTTTCATCTTTGCACCCACTAATCTTGGATGAATGAGGCCAGAAACTGGCACAAAGAGCACAAAAACCTTAATTAAACAGCACCTGCCTGAATGCCAAGAAGCAGCAGCATGGGAGAGTTGTCTGCGCTGACAGCTAAATATACCTGTGCAAATACCTCAAGTTGAACAAAAGCTGAATCTGAAGGTGACACCAAGGTAAAACTCACAAATGGAGAAAGCTTCTGCCACCAATGACTCATGGTGCCAAGGTGAAAACCACCTGGATTTGAATTTTTTTGGAGAGCAGCATATGGCCCTGGGGTCCTCCTTGCTGTCCTCTTTGCTCGCATCCCGCTGGTGGCTAAATCTGGAACAGCCATGCTGGGGCTGGTGAGCACAACTTGTTTGTGCCTTCATCCTGATCTCCCATGCTAGCAGAAGTGTTTCGCTACCGGGAAATCAGGGGTGGACGAATTGATCAGGCTGTGGGGTGATTGATGAGATCACGCTGTGTCTCTGCAGCACCCAGCAGGAATTGGTGGGAACGGCGGCATGGCTGAGCCACAAGCTCAGCTCTCACAGGGGATTTGTGACCTGGGTTTGTACGAAGCCAAGAGCACCTGCTCTTGGTAGGATGCCATGGCACTGCTTCTTGTTACTGCCACTGATGTCCAGCCCAGGGTGTCTCCTCCACCAGAGAGGGTTAACCCAAAGCTCTTGCAGCAGCAAACCCGCAAATGCTGCCCACTTACTTCATGTGGCAGCAGCAACTTTAGAGGGAGATGCTGAATTCATACAAATCTGTGGTCCTGATGCTGCTCAGCATCAAATCTTAAGAAAGAGAAGGAGCATCAGCTGGGAATAAGTGGGCTGATAACCTGCCCAGGGCCAAGAGACCAGGAATACAAGGTCTCATGTCTCTCCTTGCCTTATCCTCTCTCATTCCTCTGCCTTGCTTCTGGCCAAGCCACCGTGTCTGTGCACTGAATTCCAGGCCTGTGAGTCCAGTCCCCAGCCCAGAACACCTTGGCCGAGCCACATCCCCATCCCTGCGGAGCCCCGGCGCCGTCAGCACAAGCCCTGCTGCCAGGCTTGGAGACACGGCGCCTCTCCAGCACAGCTCCGCCATTGATCCCCCCCTTTGCTAACAAACAGCTGCCTCTCTGGGCTCTAATTAAAATGGATCGAGGTTTATTTAAATGCCCTCCTTTCCCTGCTGTGAGAGCAGGATGCACTTTGCTTAGCAACCGGTGGTGTGGAGAGGAGCTGGATCGATACCTGCTCCACTCCTGTGACACCAACAGACACCAGCCTGAAAGTGCTCAGTGCCAACAGGGACTCTGAGCTCCCCACCAAACCTGCTCTCTGGCCAGGAAATGTGCTCATGACACTGGAAAACCTCTGGGTAGATGTAAAGCAATGGGCAGAAAAAGGAGAGAAGGAGAAAGGGGGTTGCAGGCAGTGGAAATGCAGGAGATGCATGGATAGAGTCTGTCTCCGGCCTCCCAAGTCTCCTGCCTCTATCCTGATGAAAAGGATGGAAGTGTTTGGGTGGACTCAGATCCAGATGCCGTGTGGTTCAGGACAAAGTGCTCTGAGGACACAGGGCCTACCTGCCCGTACTCACCGCGTTCATGTCGATGCCATTGGTGTAGGACCAGGCATGCTGGAAATACTCCTCCAGGCGCTGGCGCAGGGGGTTGGGGATCTGGTGGAAGCGGATGAACTCCTTGACCCGCAGCATCTGCGTGTGGTAGCGTGCAGTGCCTGAGTAGAGGCGCTGGATGATGGCTGAGACGTTGCCAAAGATGCTGGCGTACATCAGAGCTGAAATGAGAGGGCAGGACTCAGCGGGACATGGGGAGATGCATCTCTAGCTATATTGGACCTGGAACCAGCAGAGTCCCAAAGCCCGTATCTGCCAGGACCCAAAAATGTGTATTTCTATCACCCCATCCATTTGTCTGTGCAGAACAGGCACAGGCAGAGGGAGATGCTCCAACCTCCAAAGCAGGGATGGGGAGAGTGGGACTGCGCAGGCACTCACAGCCANCTTCCGCGCCACGCGCACCAGGCGCAGCAGCCGGGCCGTCTTCAGGAGGCCAATGAGGGTGGTGGTCTGCAGGGGAGAGGTGAGAGACCTCAGGGACAAGCAAAGGATAAATGTGGCACGTTCCAAAGGCATGTTACCAGCTGAGCCTTGCTTCCTTTGAAGGATAAGAATGCATTTCTAGAGTGTGAATCACCTTGTCCTGGGGGTGACCTCTGAACTAGGTCAGATGAGTCACAGCACAGGAAGGGCGGTTTCCCTCTGCTGACCATAAAGGCAGCAAGCTGTGGGATTAGAGGTGAGCAAGTGAGAAGAGCCAAGGCCAAGCTCATGTTTCCTCGATGGGTCCTCACCTTGCCAGCCATTGCTCCCTGGGGAGCTGCCTTTCACTCCCAGATGTGGAGCCTCCAGGCAGTACAGTAACATCCCACTGCCAACATTTCGAGTCTGGCAAGCAACACACCCCCAAATTAACCCACACTGGGGTGTGGGGCCAGCTGTTAAGCTGAGTCCCCAGCCTGCTCTGCTGGGTCAGCCTCAGCAAGAGGAGTGGATCCACTCTTAACATTTAGAGTAGGGACTGCCTGGCCCTAAAAAATGAAATCCCAGGTCCCAGCTACTTAAAAACCTGTAAAGACACCTTTCTCCACCCTGTGACCAACTACCCTTCTCCCCATGGATTTGGCCACCCACCACTTACATCAAACCATCCACATCCCTTTCTTTCTTTCCCGTCCATCTCTCCCTATCCATCCATGAGTCCCCTCCTGTCCTGATAGGCCTGGCTCTTACCTCATCAGAGCCAGAGCGGAAGATGAGCAGGTCAAAGGGGATGGCGGCCACCATGTCAATGAGGAACCACCCCTTGAAGTAATGGATGGCGATCTTGCCAGGGTGGCTCACCACCTCGTCGTTGATGTTGACGTAGGTGGTGCGGAAGTTGATGACAATGTCCACGATGAACATGATGTCCACAATGAGGTCAATGATGTTGAGTGGGTCACAGGAGTAGCTGCAGTCCCAGCGCTTCTCCTCCACCTGCTCCTCGTTGAGCAGGAAGGCGGCCGAGTAGGGGGTGAAGACGGCGGTGTAGATGACCAGCAGGAGGATGAGCCAGTCCCACACGGCCTTGAAGGGGCTGTAGTGCAGGATGGTGCATCGGTGGATGCGTGGCGCCTGCAGCTTGTACTCGGGAAGGACATCAGCGCCCAGGGACAGCACCTGCCAGAAGAAGGGTGTGAGAAGGACGGGAGAGCAGGAGGGAGGCTGGATAATGCCAGGAACCAGGCAAGGGAATCCACGTGCTGGTAGAGCGTCGAGGAGCACACAGTGGTTTCCTACAGCTTTTTCACCTTTGTTGGCTGCGTATGTGTTTGCCCAGTTGCCCACTGGCTCACACCAAGGTCCTCGTCTGTCTCTGGTGGTCACAGCACCCTTGGGGCAGCTTTTTACCTGCTTTATGTCCTTCTGACCCAGCAGAG
Source organism: Cyanoderma ruficeps (assembly GCA_008694505.1). Classification (NCBI taxonomy): domain Eukaryota; kingdom Metazoa; phylum Chordata; class Aves; order Passeriformes; family Timaliidae; genus Cyanoderma; species Cyanoderma ruficeps. Next base: position 467,639 of record VZDJ01000403.1, read on the forward strand.
AGGGAACTGTCTGCTGCTGTGCCTCCTTCTCCCCTCAGCTCTGTGCCCCCTGCTCGGGAGCTGCTGGGTGTCCCTGGCACAGGGCTATGGGCTGGGCAGCTTGGGAATGCCATCCCATGGCTATGCCACCCAAGGGTGACAGCACATCAGGTATCCTGCAAACCTTGCATCATGCCTTTCTTGGCCATAGCAAGTATCTTCCCCTGAGTGTCCTTCTGGCACAGTTGTCCTCCAAGCAGAGGGATAGCTTGGGCCACCTGCAGCAAAGCCTCAGGCAATGCACGTTTCCCATCTCACCTGTGGCCACCAATGTGCAAACACCATCTCAAGTGGTGAGATGGTGCAAGCACCCTCGCACTCTGTCATGTGTCCCCACGGCTTTCTGCTTTCATGGGGACACTCCAGAACACCAGTGAGTTCCCCACACACCCAGGCCTGGCCCAGCTCCCCCTCCAGGACCGATGCCAGCTCCTGATGGCTCTAAAGCCACTGTGGGGACACAACACAAGGCACTTGGTACAGGAGGGGTGGGGCTGCCCTGCTTTGGGTGCTCAGGGCTGGTGGCATGAAGGGGCTTATTTGGAGCTGGGGGCAGCGGGATCCCCTTCCTGCCCCCACTGCTCTGTTAACCCTCAGTGTCTCTGTGGTGCTGGGACCAGTGCCAGTTGCAGCAGAGGGTGAGGGGCACCTCAATTCTCTCTCCTGGCACTGAGCCCCCAGCTAAAAGGGAGCTTTTTGCTGGGCTGCAAAGCAGAGGAGAGAGGAAAAAGGAGAGAGGGGAAAAGAGGATCCACATACCCCAAAGGCAACAGTGATTTGCATCACCGTGGCTCTGACAACAGATCTGGAGGAAGGGTCTGATCCTTCCTGCTCTGACAGCTGTCTTGTTCAAGGCTCTGTAGCCCCATCCCACAACAAGCAGCCTCTCCCACATCCCAGAACCCCAGGACACCGGAGGGTCCCATGCCCCAGAGGTGCCCCCTGCTCCTACCTGCCTGCAGCTTGCCCGGCGCCCCAGGCGGCAGCTGACCCTCGAAGTCCGGGTGTCCACCATGGGGGCCCCCAGCCCCACAGGCCCCGGCAGCGTCCGGCACGGCGGGCGCAGCGCTCGGGCCGTGGCATTGCCCACGCAGGCACGCAGGCACTCGGCCAGGCGGGTGGGAGACATGCGGCTGGCGAAGGGCACTCGGGAGCCCAGCGCGGATTAATCAAACCCAATCGATGCTGGGGCCCCCGTGGGGACAGGAGCGCCAATGGAGCGGCGGGAGCCGTCGACGTCGTTGGTGGACGGAGAGGGGAGGGATTGGAAAAAGTGACCCAAACACAATCGTTGTGGAGGGAATGAGGCGCCAGCTGGGCTTGGGGACCGGCTCCTGTGGGGATGGTGGGGATGGGGATAAGGCAGCGCTGATGAAACGCTTGATCCCTGTTTGCGTGCATCCCTAAGGTGACCTGAGGTGGGCTCCTTCACCTTGTGTCTAGGAAAACCAGCAATGCTCCCACCCTCAGCAGCTGAATGCTTTTTCTGCCTAGGTGAAGGCAGCTCTGTGGGGCCAGTCCTGAATTCAGGCCACCAAATACTGTTCCCTATGCTGGGGGACCTGCCCTCCCCTTTGTCCCTGTTCCTGGCATTTAGCTCTTATGGCAGAAACAAGAACAGGTTAAGCCCTCTTGCTTTCCAGGCAGGAATGAATAAAAAAACACAGCCCCAAAGATCTAAAGCAGAAAAGGGTGAAGAAACAACGCCCAGAAGAGCATCCAAACCAACACAGAGCTAGGGAGCAGCTGCAGCCTTGTTCCTCTCTGCCCCTAAGGGATGGGTGGCCTTGGGTGGCCTGGGTGGCCCTGGGAGTCTCTGAAGGTGGCAGTGCCAGTGTTGCCTGTGGTGATCCTGCTGGGTGCCCCTTCCCTTTGTCCCCTTCCTCCTGCACTTACTGGCTTTAGCCAGAGCTGGAGGCTCATGTCGTGGGGTGCTGGGTGCTGGCAGTGAGTGAGGGAGTGCAGAAGGGAGAAGGAGCAGTAGGAGGGAGCAGGGTGTGTGTGGGCTGTGGGTGACAGAGGGGGGAGGCTCCTGTGACCCTGGCTGACCCAGGCCATTGCTTATGCCCCGTGGTGCCCGGCACCTTCCCAGCTGTCCGCCAGTGTCCCTTGCCTGGTCCTGGGGATAAGGGGACTGAGCTTAGGTGGGGGCCACTCCACAACCACCAGGAGAGCCTCAAGCTCAAGTGGCTGGGCAGGATCAGGCCCATGGTGCTGGCTGCAGGCTGGCAGTGACCCAGTGTCCCTCCCAGCACGTATAATGACACAGCTCAGCCCCCCATCCCTGCCCCCAGCACCCCCAGCACCCAGCAGGGCAGACGAGGGGACTGGGACACGTGTCACCTTGCAGACAGGACCCCAGCCTGGTGACACCGACCCCACAGCATCCCCACGTGCCTCCAGCTGTGTTCCAGAGCCACGGCCCCGTGAGGCTGAGCCTAAGACCTTCGTTGCACTTGTGGGCTGCCTTCCCTGTCAGCTCACTGCAGGGCCAGACCATCGCAAACAGCCCCTGTCTCCACTCCCTGCCCACCCGCGGGTATTTTTAAACGGTGTCTCGCCGCCGTCTCTGCCTCACCATGAATTATTTAACAGCCAGGAGCAGGGAGCTGTGGCTTGAGCGGGAGGTGTCAGGGACATTGGGGTGAGGACAGGCAGGGAGGAGAGGTCCATCCTGTCCTGTCCCATTGCATCCCATCCCATCTGGAGATTGAAAGGGAAGATTGACCCCTGTGGGTGCTGCACTGCAGGGCCCTGCAGCCCCCACCCGCCAGCTCTGATCCCGTCACTCCACAACCAGCTGCTGACCCCACACCGAGTGCCCGACACCACTGTGACAGTCACCCCAGCCTGACATTGATCCCTGCTTTCTTCCTTGTGAGGGGGACTGGGGCATGGAGGCTGCTCACCATCCCGCTGGGGAGTTCAGGGGCCAGTCCTGGGTCACTGGTCACCCCCAGATTAGACGGGCTAATGACGGGGACAAGCCAGGGGTGAAACAAGCTGAAGAACTGTTCCATGATGTGTGAAGTGGGGAGCCCAGCCCCTGTGCATGGAGGCTGTGATGTTAAAGATTTCCTGGCACCGAGACAGAAGGAGAATCCTGCATAGCACCCCACTCTGATGGAGCAAACTCCCAAGCCTGGAGGCTTTTCTGGAGTCAGATGGCTGCATTTTCATTAAATTTGCCCTGGGCTGCTGCTGGCAACAATGGGAGACGCCCTTAGATGAATTTTGCACATTGAGGCTCTCCCGTGCCTCAGTTTCCCCACAGCTAGAAGAGCTCCTTACTTGGGATTGTGGGATACACTAACATCTTTCACACACTGATATCCCTATGGGATGTGCTATTCCATGCGCATCCCTTTGGGTGACGGTGCCCGAGTGTCCCCTGCAGCGACGGGTGGTGCCACACGTGTTGGTGACAGCGCAGTGCCACCTGCTGTCTCCCAGGGGATCCTGTGGCCCTCGGCGTGCTGACACCAGGCCGGGTCCTTGGCTGGGCACCTCGGGGCCAGCGGTGCCCCAGGGGCTCCATTCCCAGCACCGGGGGGCAGGAATGGTGGCCAGAGCTTCCCCCAAAAGAAGCCACATGTGCACACAAACACGCAAATGTGTGTCCCCTTCAAGGCCACCATCACAAGCAGTTCATGCTGGTGTTTGCCCAGCCACAAATTGCCAGAAATACTCATTTAGGGGAGTAAAAATAGAATTTCAGCCATTCAGAGGAAGGCATAACCAAACACAGGGATCCTGGCATTTCCCGGGGTGGAATCTTCAGGTGTCACTGCCCTCTCTGCCCCTCTCCTCCCAAAGCCACTGGAGTGCTTGTGACTGTCCCCCAGCAGCAAGACCAGCACTCCGTCACTGCCTCGGTGGCATCTCACTGCCCACATACCTGTGTGACCTTCTCGGTGACGTTCTGGGTGCGCTCCATCACCTTGTGGGGAGCGATGATCTCGATCTCTGTGGTGGAGCCCGAGCGGTGCTTCTCCAGGTTGAACTCCACGAAGTTGAGTGTGAACTGGGGGATCTGGCTGATGGTCCGGTACTTCATGAGGTCTGAGTCCGAGGTGGAGTTCGGGGGATTGGGTTTGACGTGGGAAGCCTCTGAAAGAGGATAGAGAGGAGCATTGAGAAGGGCAGTGTGAGCAGGGACAGATCCCCAGAGCCCTGACCTTGTGTAGGACCTCCAGGACCTGGGGACCACCACAAGGTGCCACCAAAAGATGCCAAAGTCTGCTTGGCCATAAAGGCTTGACTTCCTCAGGCTGGCTCAGAAGTGGGATGCCCAGCCTGGGATGCCTGTTTTTCCCCACACATCACCCATCTTTTCACCATTAAACCTCATTCAAGGGGCTCAGACCAGCTGCCAGAACACAGAGACACTCAGTGTCCTTTGCTACCCTGACATCTGTGGGTTGGGGACCAACCCACTGAGATTCACCAGGGAGAGATGCCAAAACTGGCATGAAAACAGACAAGGGAGGTCGTTCTCCTCCACCCTTGCCTGCTTTAGCCTGACAAACACAGCTCCTGAGCTGCTGTCTTGGGTTTTGGCCACCAAATTGAACAAGGAGCTGGATGATATTCCCACTCGGATATATCCTCCACCCCCAGCTCCAGGTAGGGAGGTCAGAGCTTTCTCCAGAAGAAGAGCTGCAGTGGGGGTGGATCCTGATATGTCTCCCTGGGGATCTGTCTCTGGGTCACCCCAGTGCAGGACCAGGGAGGAAGCTGTTGTAGGTGGTCATTTCATGGTCAGGCTTTTGGCAGCATGTTGTCATGAATGGGAGCCTGTACCCAGCCCCAGGGCTCCAGGAAAATCCCCAGGCACTGTACTCAGTGTGTACCAACCTTTCCATCTCCTACAGGCAGGGCAGGGTCGTATTTTCAGTTTTTTACTCCTTCTAACCCTTGCACTCTGACATTGACCCAGGTGGTGGTGTGGGCAGGAGGTGTCTGAAGACATTGTGAAGGTGCCCAGTCAGCACCAGCCGTCCTGCTGCCACCCTTCTCCCTGCACATTCCCCTTCCCTCCCTCTACATTGTGTCTCCTCCTGAGGGTCATGACTACTGGAGGATCATGAACCCCCAGCCCATTTTTACAGCCAGATTCCACAGACCGATCTCTCTCATCCCCAGTTGAGAGGCTTTTCTTTCCTGACCTCCATCTCATTTGTCACCATCACTCTCATGAGAACTAGAGGTCTGGGTGTGGATAGCGTGGTGAAGGATCGTTCCCTCCAGCCCTTCAGAGTGGCCTGGCTGGTGTCTCACCCACCTCCGACACATGGACACAGCTCACACTGCACATGCCTGCAGACCCTTCCCTCCCTCCAGGGAAGGTGAGGGGGCATTGGGATGCCCCTCACGTGGGGCAGCCGAATGCGACCTCACACAGCCTCACATCTCACACACAAACCATGGACAGCTCTACCTACAGAGCAGGACCTGCAGGGAATCACAGGGAGACCAGTGGGCTTTGGGGAGAAGACCCAGGTAATCTCCACTTTGCAGAGGGAAAAGAGACCGAGACCTCCCCCCCCGAGATGTGCTGAGGCCATCGCCGGATCCCTGACTCCCGCAGTAGAACCGACAGCTCCGGGGTTTTCCCTACCTGAGTTTGCCCTCCTTTCCCTGAATTTTCTCTGGAACTCAGACCTCGCAGCCTCAAAGTTGTCCAAGGAGGAGACCCTGCGGAGGCTGTGGAAGCTGCCCCCAGGGCGAGACCGAAAGAAACCCCACGCAGGGTACGACCCTCGTGGGCCCAGCACGGGAGACTCTTGTTTCGGGGACGACTGTTGTAGGGTGGGGTCGGCCTCCAGGCTTGGCCTCCGCTCCTTTTCCAGGAGGGATTCAGTCTCTGACTGCATACAGTTTTCCTTGGGCGATGTCTTCAAGTCCCTCAAAATCAGGGAGTCACCACCAGGCTTTAAGACAGCCAGGAGAAAGCGTTGTATTAGAAGGAGTCCCCGCGTGCTGGGGAGGAAGGTGAGGGAGCCAGGGTAGGTAAGAGGAGAGGCAGAGGGCTGGGAAGCACTGCAGCTCCTGAGGTCATCTCCAGCCTGGACCAGGACCTGCTTTGGAGTGGGGTGACCGAGTCCCTGGGGACTTGGCAGCTCCTTCCTCCTACCAGCTCCTGCTGGAGGCTGGGCGGCCCCAGGGAGGTTTGCAAGGCGATGCTGCACAGCTGGGAAGCAGGTGAGAGCAAGAGAAGAGGAGACCTAGGGACAGGCTTGCCTGGAGTTCCTGCTGTGCCATGCGTTTTTCTGAGATGTCCCCGTGTCCCACCACTGGGGCTGCCCTTCCCTCACCTGCTGCAAGAGCTCAGGCCATTACTGAGGGTCAGTGCCCAGGCCCTGTGCTGGTGTTTATGGGAGAGGATGTGCTCTGCACCAGGAAGCACTGGAGGAGCTGCTGGGTTTGCAAATTTGGCCATATTGGCCCTCCTTCTCCTACAGCCATAGCTAAACCTTTTTCCCTGGAGACCTGAAGAATTTCCAGACTTTAATTTCTGCAATGGGGTGTGCAAACCTTCTGGAACAGAAACCCATGAGACTGTGCCCCTCCAGTAATACCCCCAGGAGGGACTGTGGCACTTGTCACCATCCCTAAGGCCCTTAGGGCAGGTTTTAGGATGGGGTGCTTGGAGAGGCTGGCTGCTGGCTGCCCCTGCACCTGCAGGGCTGTGCCCACTTGACCAAGCTCCAGCAAAATTGTGGATCATCAGGTTGTCCTCAATGCACATTTTCCGTGTGTGTGCCCTGAAACACTGCAGTGCCCTGAGCAGCTCCAGACTGGGGGTACTCAGAGCTTTTAGCAGTGCTGGTGCCTATAGGAATGATGTATCCAAAGCATCCGACAACCCTACACACATCTTCAAGCTACCATAAGCACAACCTCTGAGAAGACAGGCACCTTCCATCTCATTACATCTATGATTTGGGGAAAGCAGATTTATCCAGGCTGCCTGGATACACCCCACAGAGCAAGATTCTGGCACCTGGGGATGCCTTAGAAGAGCAGAAGCCTCCTGCTCAGAGCCTCGAGCTGCAGCATTTCAGAAAACAACAGGTCTTTGACTGGAGGTACCCTGAGCACACTATTGACAGTCAGGAAGCCACCAACAACAGCAATCTCTAAACAGGCCCCACCAACAATTTTTCAAGGTTGGTGACAGCATCACCCTCCACGTACATCCAAGTACAATCTTTTGGATGGTTGAGAAGCTGGACCTGCCTGTGCTGCCTGCTCCCTGCCAGGAAAACACGGGGAAACGATCCTGCCAGTCCCTGCTCAGAGCACACCTGCTCCATGCTCCTACAGCCACCAGCACGTCCCCCTCCTTGAGGTGGGGACAACTCCCTGGAGCTCCACTATCCTGGACAACTTGCAGTATGGAGCAGGACCTTCCTCCCCGCTTTGGCACGTCTCCCACTCCCCCCACGAGCCATGGGATGTGCAGAGCAGCACCGTGGAGCCGCCAAAGCCCCGCGCTCGCTGCCAGCCCTCAGCAGGGCCAGCGCCCAGCCAGAGATGGCCCCAGCCACAGCAGCCAAGGGGGTGGGATGGGGACAGCCAGGGAGAGCACTGGGACCTGGCCTGTGGGCTTATATCAGACAAAGGCTACGGTTACCTTTCCATAGTCAATGGCTACTCCATCAAACTCACTGGTGGGCAGAGATTTCCGCTGGATTTTGAGTCGCCGCAGGGACGGGAGACTAAACTTCAAACTCCTACCTTCACCTTGTTAAAAAGAAAAAAACACAAGAGAGAAAGATGTGACCTAGCTGCATGTGATGGCTGGAGTGGGGCGGGACAGGGGAGAGGCTGTGGAGAATTTTTGGGTGGCTTTGGGGGACGCACATGCTGTGTGGCCCTTCCTCCTCCAAAGCACACGCTATTCCCATGCCATCACATCTCCGTGTGCTCAAGGCAGAGCCTGACCTGGCAGCAAGCTCCTTTGAGCTGGAGAAGAGTTCCCTACAACTGCAGATGTGAGACAGGAAAGGTGCAGAGCACCCCTAAGCCAATTAAAGAGGTTAAAGCCACTTAAGGGATTTGGACCCAGAGGAAATCGAACCTGTAAATCTCCTTGGTGGAACTTAAGGGAAAAAAAAACCAACCAAACCCACACAATAGAGATGGTAATTTAGAAAGGTATTGAAAGAAAAGTAGTTCCAGTAATTTTGTTCCTGGATTTGTTTTGGATTTTCAGTGAGGGCATTTGGACCACACAGGTCCCTTCCTGCCATCGCAAGGGACCAGGAGACCACCTCACCAAGGACTGGGGCTGGGACAAGTGCAGCCAGGGCTGCTAGGAGCTGTGAGAGAGGTGCAGGAGAGGAAGAGCCCAGATGTGGAGAGGGCCCAGTGTCCCTGGTTGTGACATTCAATGCAAAGTCTCTTGTCCTCTTCTAAAGGAGACCATGGTCACTTGCTACTGCAGAGTTCGCGTGAGCAGCTGGGTTCACACCCTCAGGGCTGGGTCAGCCCTGAAGCTCATCCAGCAGCACCAACTGTGCTCCCTAACTGCACAAAAGGTGCCCTAAATCCTGGGACGTGTGGGATGTGCCATGAACTCCACAAAGACATTCTCCCCTGGAAAAAAAGCAGCACGTCGAGGAGCTCTTTGGTTTTGGCAAGATTAGCTTCCCTCATCCAGCCCCAAAACACCACTGAGCTGCATGGGCAGGGTCCCAGCCTGCCCAGAAATGCCTCTGCCCACAGGATACCACATGGGATTCCTCTGCTCAACCCATCCCCACTGCCCAGAGCAGCTTTTCAGCTGGAAGAAGCGAGGCATCCAACTTTCCCTGCACACCAATGAGCTGGTGACCAGCAACGCAGCCGCCTGTGGCAATGCAATTAAAGACTGAGTCAGAAGACCCGTGCACGAGAGCCCGATCTGGACTGGCACCAGCAGCTCTGGCCTTTGCACACTCCCTATCACCAGAGTGGGAAACCCAAGAAACACCCCTTGGGATGCACAACACAACATCCAACATGCAGGGAAGTGACAGGTCCTCTTGATTTGGGTGCCTTCTGCCAAAGGTGTGTCTTTGGGTGGGATGGGGTATGGGTGCATCATATCTTGAGATATTCTGAGAGCTGGCGGGGCTGCAAAGCAATGCTGGTTCTGGAATTTGGAATTTCCTCAGCAGGTCATGTGTAGAGGGTAGCTAAAGCAATCCATCAAAAAGATGAATCTCATTATTTCACCAGCCTACGGACACATGCACAGTGATCTGTCCATTCACACACACACATCCACGAGCCCCCCTGTGTGCATGTCTGGCCTGAGCACATAGAAACACATATAAAACTCTGCTGCTACCTGCTGCCATACACAGACACCTGAATGGCTCCAGGATATAGATATGCACCAAGTGGGAATGTGCTGAGACTCACACACTCCAGTTCAACAGGCAGTTGTCCCCGTTGTTCCCATTGTGTCCCTGGCTCTGATCCTGCTGTGCCACCCCATGTGCCATGGAGGGACAGACCCGTGTTGCTCCCACAGCTTTTTTTTGAGGCCTGCCCAAAGCCTCCCAGCAGCACCCCTAGGGAATGTCGTCATGAAGGCAGATGTGGGATTATTTCCCTGACTCAAGTAGAGGTGAGGGCTGTATGGAAGGAGGAGATTTAGGAGTTACAGCTCTTTGTCAAGTCTAACATCTGCATCCCTGAATATTCACATCCCCTCGAGAGCCTCACCACAGCTTCCCTTTGATTCAGTCTTCCCAAAAAAGGGAATTTGAATTTTCCACTCTCTCCAAAACCGTGGAATGAGCCTAGGAGAGCAGGGAATAGCCTGGAGCTGGGGCAAGCTGAGCAGTCAAAGCGCAGCCATCCTTGTGCCATTCCCCTGCAGTGACATCCCCCCAGCACAGCCATGCTGTTGGTGACACCAAATGTCCCCTGGCCCTCCTGGTGACCCCGCACACAGGTCCTGCCCCATGCCAGCACCTCCAGCCCAAGCCAGTGTTAAATATGGAAAAGATCCAGCAATGTGGGGGTGTTCATGGAGGGAACTCCACCGCACCACTCACAGAGAGACCTCCTCTCAAAGAGGCACCATCCCATGCAGGGGGTCAGTCCCCAGCCCTGTCCCCCAGGTCTCTGGGATTTCAGGAAGCGTTATGTGGGCAGCTGTGGATGCAAGGGGAGCACAGCTGGCTCAAACAGCCTTTTCCCATCCAGCTGGGGTTTGGCTGGACCGGTCCCTGAGCAGGCAGAGCTGCGGCTGTGCAGAGACACAAACCCCTTCCTGCGCAGGATCCTGCCCAGACACGGGCGCATCCTTCAGCCCCCGCGTTTGCTCCCGGGCAAAGCCCGGCCTGAGGGCGCTGCGCTGCTCTCCCGCCGCCTCCCCCCGCACACCCACCTTTGCTCCAGCTCTTGGACAGGCGCTGGTGCAGGCTCCGCCCGGTGCTCTTGGCGATGAGCTGTGCCAGATCCTCGAAGTTGAGGATGAACATGATGACCACGCCTTCCTCGTTCTTCACAGGCACCACATCCACCAGGCAGCGGAAACACGACGCTGCCGAGCAGAGACAGGCTTAGGGGGGCTGCACAGGAGAGCCTTACCTCCTCCCCCCCCGCCCCAAACACTTTTAGCAGAAAAGTGGGGGTTTGAGCACTTTGATGGTGGGTAACGGAGGATATGGAACATGATCTGAGCCCTGGGAAAGGGCCCTATCCCTGAAGCATCCCAATCACACTGATCACATCTCTTTTTTTTTCTGTCCCAGACAGTCATTTATATTAATGTACTTGAGAGCAGCAATTAAAGAGTGAGTAATTAAGAACTCAGGAAGTCCCAGGTAGTGGTTTAACCTCATTAAGCATCCTGCTTGTAATCACGCTGCAGTTAATTGCCCTGCAATCACCAGGCAGTTTTTGGGGACTGGATGCAGGCAATGGGGGTGAGCCCACGAGGGCAGCGGGATGGGGTGGGATCAGTGTGATGGTCCCCAAGGACATTCCCTAAAGGCCTGGAGTGGTCAGGCATTGCCTTGTCTTGTCCTGCCATGGGGAAACTGAGGCACAAAGGGGCACAAGGACAGGCTCAGTGTCCTGGGAGTGATGGAGGCTGTGAGGAGGATCCCAGATACGTCCACAGGGATTTTCCTGTTGGATGTCAGCTCGGCCCTGTGGCTGTTCTTGTGCAGCAGCCAGGCACCAGTCTGCAATTAGAGGCATCTGAAAACACCCGCGGGTCTTTTCCAAAGCACCAAGTGAAGGATGCAGGTGGTTTCCCACCTCCTTTGCCAGCTTTATCCCCACCAAACCCTCCAAAAACCCTACCTCAGGGTACAATCACTGAGTCCCTTCCTTGAGCTGTTGCTTTGGCACTGGTGGGAGCGGGACCCCCCAAACCACAACCACTGTCACGGTCCCTCTGGCAAAACCCCCTGAACATCCCCAATCTCCTACCCCAAAACTCCCCAAGGTGATGGAGCACCCAGGTACCATTCCAGCCGATATGGAGCCCCGTGCAGAGCCCCGGTCTGGCCTTTCCCCGTGCTCCGATCACCGGGGATTAGCAGACCGGGCAGGGATGTGCTGCCCGCCCGACCCAGAGCTCCCGCTCCGGCCGTGGCCGCGCTCCAGCCGGGAGGGGCACGTCGGCCTTTCTGCGTATAATTTTAAGGAGCTCAGGGCCTCCCGTAATCAGGAGCAGATGGCCGGCATCGGGCAACTTCAAAATCTGCCCTGACGTCAGGGATGTGTACATACACGGACACACACACAGGCACAAGAACAGGAAAGAAATGGATATGGTGAAATCTGTTTAAAGACCCCAGCAGCCATGATTCTCTTCTCTTCTCTTCTCTTCTCTTCTCTTCTCTTCTCTCTCTGTCCCCACCGTTCACCAAAGGAAGAGGGAATCCACTTAAATACGTGAGCTGGGGAGGAGGGAGTGGATTTTTGGCAGATAAAGCCGTTTGGGGGCTGCATGGCACATGGCAGGTTGCCTCTGTGTGGAGCAGAAAGAAGCGAGCTCTTTTCCCTCCCTTTGTCAGGATTTTTAGGGGGTTTTAGATGAAAAGATGCCCTGTCAGTGGTGCTGAGTGAGTGAGGTGTGCTGGGGTGGCACGGGCTTGGTGGGATGACACGGTGCCATCCCCAGGATGCCACAGCTCTGCCACTGTCGATGGTGGCACTGGTGTGTGCGGGGGCTGTGCACAGGGGAGCCCCCTCAGGGATGTTTTCTCCTTCGGTGTGTTAGAAAATGAGGAGGGTTTTTTTTTTTCCCCCCTCAGGGGTGATTTTGAAGCCTCACTAATTTCCTGGAAGCCACACGGTTCATTGGCATGGACAGCCATCAACTCCATGCTTCCCCCTGGACTGGGAATTCTGATCCAGACAGCCCAGTCTTGGCTCAGGTGCTCTGCCCTCCTGCATTCCTTCACTGCCTCACGTTTCCTCCCTGAGTTCCTCCATGGCAGTGGGAGGGGATGGGCTCTGAGCTGTTCTCAGGGGGGGTCAGGCCCAATGTGGCATGGGAAAGGGTTAATCCCATGGCCAGTGCTGAACAGCTGAAAACTGGGCCCAGTTACATCCAGTTGGAAGGATATAAGGAGCAGCTGGGAGGTGGCTGGGGGTGGGTTTGGGTGGCAGCTGGTGCCTGGTTTGATCCTGCAAATCTGGGAGGTGCTGAGCTTGAGCAGCCCTGGCCAATGTCACTGTGAGCCCCTCGCTGATCCCTTCTTAAATTAAATAAAATAGACTATTTCTGTTGGAACTACAGCAATAATCTAGTCCAACTGCCTGGCCAATTCAGGGTGGGCCAGAAGTTAATCCCCTTCCAAAACCAGGTGAATCACCCCAAAAAGCAGCCCCAACAGGCACAGCCCTGCCTCCCAGGAACTCGGTGCCTTGCTCAGACCCACATTGCACGGCATGGATGTGTCAAGGGAATGAGGGAGTATCAGGGACAGGGATGGGAGCAGCAGATTCCCTTAAGCCTGGCCCAAAGACGGGGCATTCCTCCAGGATTTGAGGTCTCTGTGCTGCTGTGATTTGAGGTACCCCCAGCTCTGTGGAGAGGCTGCAGCTGGGAGAGCCATGGCACCCTCTGCCCTGACTCAGTTTCCCTATGGTGAGGCAGCCTGGGCTCTGCTGAACACTGAGCCTCCCCATCCTTCTTCACAAAAACCAGCCACCCCAGACCTGCAGTAACACCAGCCCTGCAGGGACCTCAGCCCTGCCCTCCCATCCTTGCTCCTCGATCGACTGTCCCCATCCATCTGACTGCCTCTTCCTTTCAGCTGTTCAGCTAATCTGTCTCCATCCATCTAATTTTATCCAGCCACCAAATGATCTCTTGGAGGAGCCCTCGGGGCATTCACAAACCTGTCTTGTGCTCTGTGGCCACCAGCACGAGGGTGCCTGTGCCCATCTGGGGTGAAACCCAGCCTGGGGCTGCAGAAAGGGCTTGGCAGGTGGGGTGCAACACAGATACTGGTTTGAAGGGTCCCACAGCCAATGTGGTGGGCTTGTATGGGCTGGGAAAACCAGCTCACCCCCCAAACTCCTGGGTTTGATCTCCCAGCACTCCCAAACTGAGTGAGTGCCTGGAGGTTTGTGCTTTCTTACCCACCGTGTCTTCTGACCTTGATAAAAGCCAACACTTAACAGCATTAAAAATGTCATTGCTGGGGGCCCCTCCCTCCCTGTCCCTCTTATCCCCTGCAGCCACCGGTGGTTAATGCATTTGTCAGTGTCATCAGTATTAAACTAATCAACAGGACACGGGGGTTTCCGAGAGCAGGACACAAGCCAGTATTGTTATGAATATTAAAACAAGCGAGCTATTAATCTGTGCTTGGAGCTCTTACCCAGGCCTGCCCTCCCCCTGACTGGGAGGTTTAATCTGCAGGGTCTCATGGCAGAGTGGCTAAATCTATAGTGGTATTATATAAAGGAGCAGAGGAGAGGGGCTGGGAAGGGCACAGAGGGGATGGGGACAGAGATGGGAACAGAGTTGTGCTCTGGGGATGGCTGGCATGCCCAGAGAAAAAGCTTGGATGACCAAGCTGTGCTCCCATCCTGGGATACATCAGTGTCGGGGCTGGGTAGAACTTCAAAGGGAAGCGCAGATTTCTGGGAAGCCCTAAAGCAAATCCCTGAGTTGGGATGGAAAAAAAGAAAAATGGACATAGAGTCTGTGCTAGTGGGAGATTGATCACTCTTGGGACCTGGGGGGAGCCCCTGCAGGTCTGCATCCCCCTGTGCAGGGAGGGAATGTGCAACACAGGGTCTGCCCTGGCCACTCTCCCCACACCCAGACAGGGCATCAGGAGACTGAAACCTGCCAGGACACCAGGGCAGCAAAAATGACCTTATTAAGTAACATCAGCGGGACGGAGGTTCCCCTGTGCAGTGGGGAAGGATTCGTGTGCTTACAGGCTTCTTCTGAAATTCCAGGCCTTATAGGCTGGAAGCAGCAGTGGAGAAGCAAAACCAGGAGTTTCAGGTGGCTGAGGTTACCCACCAAAACGTGGCCACGAGAAAGATCCAAGCCTAGCAGGGTGGTTTTGGGTGCAGGTAGAAAGATGCTCTGATCCCCAGGAGCCAAAAGAGGTCCTGGATCAATACAGTGGTTGGCAAAATGCATCTTAACCTCCTCTGCAAGTGAAGTGAGTGGCCATGTCCAAGCCCTCAGTCCTTCCCTTCCTAAATCCCCCTGGCTGCAGGAATTAGTCCCTCTTAGAGCGGGGCTGTGTGGCCAAAGCTGCAGCACTGACAGAGTTTCCTGGGGCTATCTGGCCATCCCAGGGCCCTGTTCCCATGGCACATGGGGCTGCCTCCCACTGGGGATGCAACAGTCATTAAGGATGAGCATGGAGAGCTTGGGGTGGGAATCAGGGACTCTGCCAGAGCAGGGATTTCAGGAAAAAGCCTGCTCCAGGCAGCATTCTTCGAGGTGCTGGGGATGATCTGGGCCTGTCCTTTTGTTCATAGGGCATCAGATCCAAGCAAAAAGCATCAGTGGAGCAGCAGAGGATGAAAAATGTGTCTCTTCCAGCTCTCTGCCCTAGTCACACTGGCCCTGGGGCACAGTCAGGGCAATGGGGATGCCTGGAGCTGCAGCACAGCCGTGCCAAGGATGGCAGAATTGGCTCCACAGCACGGGATCTCTGCGACCAGCCTTCCTGGCAGCAGCTGCTGGAGACATCCATGCAGTGCTGGGGACAGAGGGGACATGTCACATGAGTGCCCCTGCCCCCTTTGGGTGCGGTGACACTTCCCAACCCATGCCTGCCTGGCTGCTTGTTCGGGCCCCGCCATGGGGACCTGCTGGGGGGATATGCTGAGTGGCGTGGGGCACTCCAATCACTCTCTGACCCTCCCACTCCTGGACCTCCCAGGAGAAAATCCTGGCTTCTGCACCAGTGTTATGAGTTTGCTGGCCTGATCCCAGTCCCTAATCCCAGTTCCAAGGGGACTGACATGAACTGCTGCTGGAGGGGACAAGCTGTGGGCTCTGCCCAGGAGACGACAGGATGGAGGGGCTGGGGCTGCCCTATCAGCTGCTCCAGCTGTCGCAGCCACATCTCCCCTTTCATATTCATCAGCATCACATTCACGCAGATTAAGCAGAGTGAGTGCCACCAGCTGCTGCTGCTCAGGCCACGATAGCCCGGTGGCACTCAGCACCTGGGGCCACCTTCCTCTGTGGGGACCCTGCGAGCCCTGGCCGGTGGGTTCACTGCAAAGCTCATCATCCCTGGGGAGGGAATAAACCCAACCCTGGACGCAGCTCAGCTCCACCAGCTCCTCCGTGCTGTCTTCAGGGGATGCTGGAGGATTTGAACTCGCCCTGGCCACAGTGAGTCCCCAGGGCTGGAGGCCGTGGCTGCTCCTCGCTGCGGCAGGAGCTGATCCCGTGCTGACCCCCCTGTCTGGGCCAGCTCCAGCTGTGTAGCATCTTGTAAGGAAATTAACTTTTCACTGATCTCCCAGCTTTGAGCTGGGGATTAGAGCCCACACGCGCTGCAAACGGGCTCTTCCCTCTTTCCAAGGCCTTTTTGGGGTTGGTGTGGCTGGGAGGGACAACTGCCCTGGCTGGGCTGGTCCCACCTTCCCCCACAGGTACTTGGTTCCGTTTTGGAGCTGGGCTCACTGTTGGCGTTCCTGGCTCGTTTGGCTCTGTTTATAATTAGGTGATGACAGCATGGGCATCCTGGTGGGGACCGAGCAGCCAGGCTGTCCCCAGGGGCACGCATCCCCCCATCACTCAGCATCCTGCCTGACCCCAGACCCCCTGGCCTGGACACCCTTGGGTGGCCCTTTCCTACCTACCTCCATCCATCCCTCCCTGGCCCTGCTCGGGCGTCTCCAACGGGCACATTTTGGTTATGATATTGCCTCTGTCAGCCAGAAAAGCGAGGAAACAACCCCGCGAGCTGCAGAGCCGGGAGTACCGCAGTAATAAACAGCAGGTCGAGGCTGGAGATTGGTGCTGCTGGTATGAAAAAGAGGACAGGCAGGTTCGGAGCTCCGCCGGCTAATTAAGCAGCAGCTCCCTATAATGCAAAAGCCTTTTCTTTGCCGATAAGACCCATTTATAATGGACCGAGCGGTCGCAGGCTGAGTGCTGGGGGGAAACAATTGGAAAGCGTACTGCTGGTGGGGTTGGGTTTTAAAAATAGACATGAAGGGTTTGCTTCTGGGCTTTTTTTTTATTTTTTTTCCCCCCTCTTTTTTAATAAAAAAGAGAAGAAAGCAGCTGAGAGCTGCAATGAGAGTTCCCCATGGCCTAGAGGAAGAGCAGGGCTCTGAGGACAGCGCCGAGCATCCTGTGAGCCCAGCAGGAATGCTTCAAAGCAGGGGAGCATGGCGATGGATCAGGCTGGCAAGCCAAGTAGTCCCCAGGGACAGAATGGGAAACCGTCCTGAGGGAGGGAGGGAGGAAATGGAACAGAGCTGCACTTGCTGTCCTTGCCACAGCCAGTGCATGGCCACGCACTGGCACTGGGATGGGAGCAGGGGGACGGCGTGTGCCGCTTCTCTGTGTGTCTCCCGCACTGCGCTGGGCTCCAGCCAGGCCCTGCAACTGCTGAAGGGGGGGACTGGCACCCAGACCTGGCACCACTCATGGTCCCTCTCCACCCAGGACTGGCCCCACAGGAAGGGCCTCGACCGAGTGGCCTGATCCTGGCACCACACAGGGTCGGGTCCCGCCGGGATAATGCCGGGATAACACGCAGAGGTGCTGCCAGTGAATAACTCTGGGGGCCGATACGCTGGCACCTGGATGCCAGCCCGGGTGATAAGGTCTTGGAGGGAGGCCAGGACACCCGGGTGCCAGCCCCCAAGATAGGGTGCTGGGCTGGGGGCCAGGGTTCCTTTCGCTTCCAGTGGTGCTCCTCTAACTGGCTGTCTGGGAGCTGCCAGCAGTGGGGTGCAGCCCTGTGCTCAGGCCAAGCCCCCATCAATAAAATCTGAAGCAATTGGGAAGCTCCACAGGTTAAAAAAAGGAAACACTTCATATTTTTAACCTCCCACGAGTACTGGACCTGCATTTCTCTGCCCCTGGGAGCCCTGGCCACTGCTGTTTTGCCGCATCGGGCACTAAATATTTATTTAACTTCCTGCCGTATTAGAACTAATCACTCGTATTTTCCATCAAAGCTTCATTTTCATCTTAACGTAATTCCATCTGTGCACGCACAGCCGCATCCTGCTCACTGGAAAGGCAGCTCTGAGGCCGTCAGCTGCACCCACTCTCAGCAGAGATGGGGGATCTGTCTCATCTCATCTTGGAGCACAGACTGGAAGACCTGTGTCCCAGCCTGGCTTCTCCGTGGGCTTCCCACTGGATTCTCATTCCTGGTGCAGGGATCCCACAAGCAATGACACAGCTTGTCCCAGGAGCTCCGAGCCATCCCCAAAGGGCTCACAAATGACCTGATTCCCAAATAATCTGGCAACATCCTCTATTGCTCAAGGTCCCAATGTGCTCCACGACAGCAGAGATGCTTCCATCACACCAGCAGCCACTATAGATTTGCTCTCAGCAAAACCCTGAGCCTGGGTGCAATCCTGATGCCCTGGCAGCATCAGATCCTGTTTGCCTCCATCACTGGCTTCTCACAGCCCAAACCCAGGGCGGGTCACACCGCCCCACCACTGGATCACCACACAAAGAAACTCTTACTGTCTTTGCGGTAGTAGAGGATCTCGAGCTTGCACTCCTCGGAGCCGAGCAGGGCCTGGGTGAGCTGGGCGATGGAGCTCTTGGTGGTGTCGGGGCCGGTGAGGAAGTCACAGGTGCAGGGCTGCTGCATCACCTCCACGCGGGAGTAGCCGAACATCTCGCAGAAGCCGTCGTTGCAGTAGATGATGGCGCAATTCTCCATCTGGGCGTTGGCAATGAGGAACTTGCGGTCTGCAGGGAGGCGGGAGAGCAGGAGGTTCAGAGGGGTGGTGAGGACCCCACAGGGATCGGGGACAGCCTGGGGGCAGGGGCTGAGCTTGTGATTTTTGATGTCACCTGCTGTAGGGCTTGTGCAGGGACAGGCTCCCTGGGGACACCGGTGACAGGTCTGGGGGAGAGTGGCTGACCTCTGCCCGCACCATCCCAGGTGCTGCTCTGCTCTTCAGAGAGAGAAAGTGTCCCCAGTTTCGTGTGAATTTGTGACTGTGGGGACAGGGGGACCCGGAGGGGCGTTTCTCAGCAGAGGCAGTTTTGCTGGGATTGGCCGGTCCCTGCAGCCTTGACATCTCACGGCTGGTATGTGGGGACTCTCTGCTGACTAATGGGCAATCTGTCCCTGACCGGCACTGCAGGCAGAGGGGAGAGCTGCAGCCTCTGTCCCTTCCCAGGAGCTTATCAGGGAGCCGAGTTAGCTCAGACACTTTCCACCCTTGCTCAGATTTGACTGAAGTCAGGCAAGGGGCAAGAGGAGGAGTGAGTGTGAGGCTTGGCTTCGTGGGAAGCAGGGGTGAAACCCGTCACATTAATGATTCTTCTAATGTTTTATGGGATAATCGTGCCTTTGGGCTGAAGGTGAAATGCAGACCCTGCTGGCCTTTGTGACGCCTGTGCTCAAAAAGTAAAGTGCTCGAGTGAAGGAAAGGGGAAACTGAGGCAGGGAGTGGTGCTGCCCCATTCCCTCCTGGCACCGCAGCCATCTAGGCTGGGCTGGGGCCAGACTCAGACTTGCTGTCTTGCCAGGGTGTGTGGCAGTGCTGCACAGCCCACGTCATCCAGCCCACACAGAGCCACTTCCATCCTTATCTTGGGGTGAGCTCTGATTTGGTTTGATTTTGGGCTTTTTGGATATCGGGGAGTGCTGAGCTCTGGGACAGGTTTGCTGGGACGTGACAGGGGCCTGGATGCTTATGTGGCGGATGCCATGTCCCCTCCAGCACCATCTCTCTCAGCATTTGGCATCAGCTGTGAGCTGGAGCTGAAGGCAAGGCTGAGCAGAGGGTCCATTTGGAGGCTGCCTCCCTGCCCAGACCCCAATTAATCTCCTGGATTACCCAGGAATGGCATCTGCAGCTTGCATGCTCCAGAACCCTGCTGCACTCTAGCCTCACCAGGAATTTTACCCAAATGCAAGAGAAACCTCTGCACAGCTGCAGCACCCAGCACCGGGACCTAATGGGGTGGGGCGACCCCTCCCAGGCACATCAGGGCTCTCCCCAATGGCCCCTGCAGAGTCCCAGCTCTGCAGGATGCCTCCCAGGAAAACCAGTGTCCCCAGGGATGCTGCACCAGTCTCCCGCTTCATCCCACCCTCTGACAGCCCCTTGGTGGCCCTTTGTGGGGGACTCCCCCTCGGGCCCCTTTCCCTTTCTCACACGGGGCTGATGCTTGTGCCGATGCTGCAAACAGCACAAACCACCACAGGCGAATGTTCCCCGGTTCCTTCTTCCCGATCCTTCTATATCCAAACTGCTTTGCCAGCTGGAAGACAGCACAAGGAGGGGACCTCCTCTCAAAGCCCTACTCCTGGGGCACACTCCCCCAACTGTGATGAACACTTTCCCCATCCAGTGTGAGCTCCATGGACTGGATCCAGTCTGGATCCTGGCTGGGCTGGCGCAAGGCAGGATTTACAAGGCTGGCAGGGCGCCGGAGCAGGCTGTGCTGAGCACAGGGATGTGACCAAGACCAGGATGGGAAGGAGCCGCAGAGCCAAATCTCCTTGGGGGTTTTTTTCACCCTCAGTTTGCTGTCTGCCCTGCCTTCACCTGCAGATTTTCCCCTGGTCCCACAATACCAGGGCTTTGCACAAGCCCTGGCAGGGAAGAGTTGGGCCCCTCTGGCTGCAACGGGGACTCACCAGGAGCAGCTACACCCATGGGAGCTGCGGTGTTGGGGGTGATGGCACCCACAGGCGTGGAAGAACTCACTGCCTGTAGCAAAGATGTGTTAGGTGTGCTGGTTTGGTGTCTCCCAACACCTGTCACGGCACGGAACTGCCGCGGGGGAGCGTGGGGTGATGTTTCGGCAGAACTCAGCTGGTGCCCGACATGGCTGGCAGAGTGCAGGGAGGGAGCGGGCAGGGAACAGGGGGCCTGGCTGAGTCCTCACTGTCACGCCTCGCCGCCTGGCCCCGCTGCTCCCCAGCCGCCGCTTCCCAGCGGGAACTGATAGGAACCAGGGACAGTTTTTCTCACTTTCCATCCCCAGGGTCACGTCAGTCACTGCCAGGCCAGGCAATGCAGATCCGGCAGGGATGGCAGCACCGGGGAATTTACCCCACTCGGGAAACTTGGGCACCAGAGAAAACCCACAGTGAGCCGGGACAGTGGGGGGTTGCACAGCCCCGGCATCCCACAGCAGCCCCCCGAGCTCAGTTTTTGGGGGACCCCAGTCCTCTGGTCCCCTCCCGTCATCCCCAGCATTGTAAGGGGGACCCA
The DNA here is from genome assembly GCA_008694505.1 of Cyanoderma ruficeps. Taxonomy (NCBI): domain Eukaryota; kingdom Metazoa; phylum Chordata; class Aves; order Passeriformes; family Timaliidae; genus Cyanoderma; species Cyanoderma ruficeps. The sequence goes on from VZDJ01000403.1 coordinate 488,570, forward strand.
GCCCCGTTGGGGTGCCCAGAGAGTGGGAGTGGAGCCCCCGCGCTCCCACCCAGCCACACGCAAACCCCGCCGCTCCCCGATGTGCGCGGACTTTTCGCTGTATTTGACACGAAACCAGCCCAAATATTCATATAAAGGGATTACTCGGAGCAACAGCAAATGGCAACATTTCACCAGGGACGGCGGCCGCCGAGAGCGCGGAGTTGAAGGCAAACAGGCGGCGAGCCCGACTGCGCTGGGGTGCCCCCTGTCCCCCAATCCAGCCGGCCGGGACCCCCTCCCCGCCAGCCCGGACACACCGTCCCAGCCCGGGGACTCTGGGGGGTCGCGGTGTCCCCCGGCCCCCGGGGAAACACCGAGGCTGGGATGGCTCGTCCTCCTGTGTCGCGCTGTCTATAAATACCGGCGGGGACACTGCCTGGCTGTCGCCCACCCCTCTCCCCCCTCGGGAGGTCACAGGGGCGCCTCCGTGCCCCCGGGGACACCCTCCTGCCTTCCCCCCCTCCTCTCCCTGATGTGCTTCGAAGTTGGGGGGCCGCCCCGGCCGCGGGGGGCAGCGGAGCGGGACCGGAGGGTGCAGTACTCACTTTGTCCTTCAAATTTGCGAATGATGGTGTCCAGGTAGGTGTTTTGGGGGGCCACATGGCCCCGGCGCACCGGCATTGCTCCGCTGCGCTCTGCGCGCCCCGGGAGCGGCGGAACTTGCCGCGGGCGCGGCGGGGAGCGCGGCCCGGCCCCGGAGCGGCGCGGCACGGCCCGGCACGGCGCGGCCCCGCTCCGCCTCACCCCAGGGCTGACCGAGCTCTGGAGCCCAGCCGGCCCGGGGCTCCCATGCTCCCGGTGGCCGGAAGGGGGAACCCCTCCGCCCGCCCTGCCGCGCCCGGCCCCGGGCGGGGGCGGCCGGGGAGGATGAGGATGGGAGGGGGAAGCGGGGGAGAGAGGGGGAAGGACCCGTTTGAAAGCGGGAGAAAAATAATAGAATAAAATAATAAGAGTAGAAATCCCCAAAGTGCTTAGTCACCGCTGCCCCGGCCAGCCGGAGGCTCCGGGGGAACCGTCAGCAGCAACAGCTGCCGGCCGGGGAGCGCGCAGCCCCCGGGGCTCCCCTGGACCCCCCGGCATCTCGCCAAGCCGGCACCCGCACGGCCTCGGCTGGCACCGGCCCCGCGGGCGGGGTGCTCCGGGGCAGGGAACGGGGCGGGGAGGGGGTGCAGGTGGGTGCTGAGAGTGCGGGGGTGGGGTCCTGGAGGGGGCTGGGGCAGGGGGTGATGAGAGGTGAAGGAGGTTTTGGGGCGTTGGGACGGGGAACGATTAGGGGGTGGACGGGGATTTCCTATAGGGCTGGGATGGGGGGTGCTTGGAGGAGGTGGGGATGGGGTCCTTGGGGTGCTGGCAAAGGGTGTCCTGGAGGGTTGGGGTGCTGGAAGTGCAGGTTGCGCTGGGGATGTGGGGGTTTGGTGGGAGTGCAGCTGAAGGGTGCTGGGGGCGCTGGAGGAAGGGGTGCTGAAGGAAGGGGTGCTGGAGAGGGGTGCTGGAGGAGAAGGCGCTGGGGGTGCCGGGAGCTGACGGGTGGGGATGGTGAAGGAGGATGGTGGAGGAGGGAGTGATGAGGAGCGCTGGGGTGCTGGGGGTGGCGGAGCAGGGGATGCCGGGGTGCAGGGGTGGGGAGTGGAGGGAGGCGTGCAGGTGGTGCTGAGGTGCAGGGAGTGGTGCGGGGGAGGAGGAGATGCAGAGGTGCAGCGGCAGAAGAGGGGGTGCTGCTGGGTGCAGGGGTCCGAGGGGGCAATGCCTGTTGGTGCTGCTGGGTGCAGGAGCAGAGGAGAGGGTGCTGAGGAGGGGGCGCAGGGGGCCGGCAGGGGAGAGGGTTCCTGTCGGCGCAAAGGGGCCCGAGTAGGGACTGTCGGGGGGTGAAAATGGGATGCAAGGAAGGGGAGCGGGTTTGTCGGGATGTTGGGAATGCCGGGGGCTGCCGGGGAGGAGGTCGGGGTGCTCCCAGATGTCCCTGAAGTTCCGAGGAGGAGGTCGGGGTGTTCCTGAGGGCCCGGGGGTGCTGGGAGTACCGGGGTGCCGGGGGTACGGGGGGTACCGGGGGTACCGGCAGTGCCGGGGTACCGGGTGCCGCGGGGCCCCGAACCGGCGCTGTCCAGCCGAGATGGTGCTGAAGGGGCGTGCGGGGCGGGAGGGAGGGGGGACAGGCTGCTTTTTGGGGGGGCCTTGGCATGGGACGACCCGGCCTGGCTCCAGGCCCTGCGGGTACGGAGAATCCTTGAGGAACATGGAGCATTCCAAGAGTCCCGAGAACTCTGAGGGACGTGGAGAGTCCAGGGCGTTCTGGGAGCTCTGGTGGGGATGGAGAACAGAGGAGATCCCAAGGCTCTGGGGTAGCAGAAAGCCCCATGGGCCCTGCAGAGCACGGGGGCCCTGGTGGGTCCCCAGGTCTCTGTGGGACGTGGGGGTCCCACGCTGATGCTGCAGGGCTATAGCAGATGTTCAGACCTAGACCCAATTCTGTTCTGCTCCTGCCCACCTTGGGGGTGGAGGCCAAGGGGACCACTCCCCTTTCCTCCCTGAGGAATCTGCTCTGGTCGACCCTCTTCTCCTGTGTCCACTGCTAAGGACAGTGTCCACTCAGGGGCTTTCTATTACTATTTTGTTATGCACGATTTTTCAGGCATGAAATTGGTCTAAGAGGATTATGCTCCATTATCATCAGCAGAAGTGTTTTGCTGGGATTTTCAATTAATATTCCAGTGCACCTCAGCAATGCCCATGTGGACCAGGCCGTGCCAGTGGGGCACTTGACCCACAGCATGGTCTGCCCTGGTTGCCTCCCGTCCCTGGGCCAGCAATGCCAGTGGGTGAGGCAGGTGCCCTTTCAGGCCCATTTCAAAGCCTCGGTGCTGTTTTTATCTCCATCTCTCAGAGAAGTCAGCCTTCCCTAACGCAGAAAAACTTGTTCTATTGTTGAAGAGGGTGAAAAACCCATTATCTCCCCCCATCCACTCTGCACACTGCCTCTGCCGTGATTTACTGCGAGTCGTGGAGGATGTTTTGCTCTATATTACACAGATGCAGCTTAATAGCATGGGGGAGGGAGAGGGACACAGAGTCCAGACTCCTGCCTTCTCTGTTTTCTTGTTGATATACTGTGTGACTCAAGGGAGACAGCTCTGTGCTGCAATTTCCTTTGGAAAATAGGGACATTGGTCACTTGGCCTGGTAAAACCTCTCTGAGATTCCTGGATGACCGGTTCTGCAGGGGAAAGCAAACTATTACTACTACAGCTAATATGATAGTAATTATGATTATTAATCACCAGGCAGTCAGGATTTAAGGCTGGCCTCCTGCTCTCCTCTCATCCCATAAATCAGTCCGGGATGTTCATGGACGCATCACGTGGACAGGGATGTGTCTGACAGAAAGGGCACGTGCCAGCTCAGAGCCCTTCTGGTGGGGTCCCCAGAGTGGAGTGTGGGGACACCAGCACAGCTCTGGTCACGGGGCAGTGGACAGCCCTGGTCCCTCCAGCCCCTCTGCCAGGGCTGGGGCTGTGCAATGACCCCAGCAAGGCTTGTCCTGCTCCAGGCACAGCACTGGGGCCCTTTTGTCCCCACTTTCTCCAACCAGGGCGTTTTGTTTCAGCACGTGGCAGGTGGAACAGCCTCTCTTAGCAGCCCTCTTCCCCACACAGCCCTTGCATATGGAGTTGAGTCATGACATTCCCTTTCAGGTTATTATTCACTGAGCTCCAGGAGCCTCCCAGTGCAGCCCTGGTCCTTCCAGTCCCCTCTCAGCTCCCCAGTGCCCTCAGTGCATCCCTGTGGAGCCAGGCCATCCATGCAGCTGCCAGTCCATGCCCTGCCTCCCTGCCCTCTTCGGAGCACTTTATGCCCAGACTTCTTTCAATTCCCTGGGTTTTAAGCATATGCTTGTAGTTAATCCCGCGCTTACATTTTATCCCAAATTGGAAAAATTGGGGTCTTTGGGCAAATTCTCCTGCTGTTCAAGTCAGCTGAAGGGCTCCCTCTAATTTAACTGAACAGTAATCCTCTCTTCTCTCTGCCCTGCTCTCCTCCTCCTCCCTCACTCAGTTCTACTTCTCCCCCCTCCTCCTCCTCCTCTTCCTCCTCACTGAATGTTTTTGAGGTTTTACTCCTTTCTCCCCCCCCTCTCCCCCCCCTTTTTTTTTTTCCCATTCCTTCCCACACCCTGGGGAATCAGTGGGAAACTACCTGGTTTCCAAGGGCAAAGGAGACCTGGGTGTTTCCCAAGGGTGTCCTCCCCCTCCCTGCTCCCGGGAGTGTGCAGGGATTTATAATCTGTGCGGGAAATTATCACCTACTCACTGAGGGGCTGCCCTGGGCAGGCACAGGCACTTTGGGAAAGGAGATGCAGCCTTAACGGGGCATGGATTTGGGGTGGGGAGGTGTGGGGTGGAGGGGACGGGAGCCCGCTTGGATCATGGCAGCTGTCGGCTGGCGCTTGCCAGGAGAAATGTTTGCCAACCGAGGCACGACATTTCTCCGTATTCCTGTAATTAGAGCCACACTGCAAACACAGCTGGGAAGGGAGAGGCAGGGATTTCATGGCCCCCAAAACTGCTTCCAGCCACCAGGGCTGTCCCCAGACACCAGGGCTGTCCCCAGACACCCTCAGGTGTCCTTCTACCTGGTGTGGCTCATGCTCCTGCTTCGCCCTTTACTTTTGGAAGGCGCTCTACGGATGTGACACGGGAGGGAGGAACTGGGGCTGTCAATTTATTTTGCAGGTGGAAGGATGCTCCTTTTTCTGGCTCCTTTCTCTGCCTCACCACTCCAAATCCTGACGTATTTTTTTCAGGCTCTCACCGCCACGCTGTGTAGTTGTTAAGTATGAAAACAAAAGCCCAAACTGAGGGTAAAATGTGCAGCCAAATTGAACCTTCATCAGCCTGGGCCTCCCCAGCCCTGGGAGACTGCAAATCTGGAAAGGACTCAGTGACATTAAATCAAGTCACGGACATTGTTTCCCGACAAAGACACTTCCCACTTGTAAGTGGCAGAAAAAGCCACGGAGACTCTGCTCTGGGCCGTGGCCTGCTCAGTTCATGACATGCCCCTGGCACCCTGCCTGTCCTCACTGCACAGCAGGGGAAACTGAGGCACGGGTCAGGCTCGTGACTCACCTGCCAGGAGGATGGATGGGGCCTGCAGGCTGCAATAACTCGTGATGCTGCAGGGAAGGGCAGGGAAAGGCAGGATGCAGCCATGGGAAAGGGGGTGCTGGCAGCAGGTCTGTCTAAGTGGAAATTCCTGGGCAAGGGGGGATAGGAACCAAGGGTCAAGTTTCCAGCACTTTTGATGTGGGACAATTCTCTCCGTCACCTGGGGTGCCTCAGTGGGACAGTGTCAGCTCAGGGGGGAGCCCCGAGGGGTTTCCCACCAGCAGTGGGACATGGGCAGAGCCTGTTTTGGGGTCCTGCTGCTGAGGCACCCTGAGACAGGGAGATGTTGCCCATGCAGGGCAGGGACCCTGTGGGGCTGGGGGGACAGTCAGCCCAGCTGGCAGCCCTGGGTGCATCCCCCCGTGAGGATGGAACCCTACTGGGTGCCCAGGTGTGGATGACACCCCCCATCAAGGATGGACATTGGGAGGGTGGAGGTGTCATTTGGTTTTTTTGGATCTGTCCCCCTTGGTAGCGAATTCCAGCTAAGTCATGGGGCTGGGGGGAGTCTGAATTTGCTTGGGGGGGGGAATATGGGGTCTTTCCCCTCACCCCCAAATTCACCTTTATGCCCCTCAGCCCTGCTTGAACAGTGGGGAGGGAAGGATGGTGCTGGCCAGGTCTCACAGGGGCTGAAGCCAAGGACAAGGAGCTGCAGGGATGGAACTTTCCCAGTCCCTACCACAGCTCACAACATCCACAATCCTGCTGCCCCCTGAGACCCCCCCCAACACCACCTCATCCCTCTCCTCTGCCCACGGTGGCCCCTTCTGATGGCCCCCAGCTGCTGCCAAGCTGTGGCTGTGTATTTCCAGGCACTCCTTGTCCCCGGGGAAGGGGAATGTGAGGAACGCAGCCCTGTGCACCCTCTCTGCTCCTGCCTGGCCACCCGTCGGCTAAGAATAGACCTGGCCTGGCCAGGCCCCACCAGCACCAAGGGGCCACGGGGTGTGGGAATCCCCAGCCACCTTCCTGTGGGGAACAATGGACCTAAAAAACTGAAAAATGGGTTTTTCTGATGCCCAAAGGGTCCTTGTGCTGGTGCAGGGAACCCAGAGTGTTTCTTGCTTTGCATTGGTGTGATTTAAAGCAAATCTCTCTGGAAGCTCCGTGTACAGGCAGGGGGGTGCAAAGCAGCCCCCAAAGCCCTGGTACCCACAGCCTCCTTAGTTCCCCTCTAGGAGTTCTGTGAATTGAGGGGGAATCTCCTCCTTTTTTCTGCTTTTACGTTTCTTTTTTCTCCTTAGGGAGTGATTTCGCTGAGCCTCCTAATTTCAGCTGCAAGCATGATGCAGAAGCCAGAAGGCAGCAAAATCTCTCCAGATGTTATCACAACGGGGAAGGGAAATCATCCTCGGTTTAAAGCTGTCTTGTAAAACACTGCTGCTGGCTTGGCAGAGCCCTCGGGGCGCCAGCCGGCCCTCGCTGCCCTCAAAAGTTTCACCCCAACACCCCATCTCAGCCAAGAAGCTCCAGTTGAGCTCAAGGTGGGACCTTCAGCCTCTCCCTGAGCTGGACTGGGCATAACCTTGTGTCCAGCCCCATCTCCTGGGTGGACTTTGCACCTGTGTTGGAGGTAGCTCGGTGTCCAACCCCATCCCATCTGCTGTGTGGACCTTGGCCCCGTGTGGAAGGTTGGCTGGTGTCCAAACCCACCTGCTGCCCAGGGCTTGGACCTGTGCTGAAGGAACCTGGTGCTGCCTCTGTCTTCTGCATGGCTGGTGGGCCTGGGTTGTCTGTCTGCCCCTGCACACAGCTCGGTGCCCCCATCACCCACCCTCGTGTCCCTGGCAGGACAAACTCAGCTCCTCTGTGGCTTCTCTGCTGTCTGGCTAAGGCTGAGTGGATGTTGCAGTCCCTGAGTGACAGCGTTCAGTATGGCTCTTTTTTATTTTTTTTTAAAACCCTTTTCTCCAGAAAGCAATTTTCATGAAACTTGCAGGATCTTGATGATCTCGGAGACCTCTTTTCCTCTACTAATGGGGCAAAAAGGAGCCAAAGAGCTCAAAATTACCAGTGAGGCACTGAGCTGGATGGGGCACACCTGCACCAGCCTGCTTTCCCAGGCTGAAAATACACTTTGGCTTCCAACTCGGCTCTCACCGTGCCAGGTCTCTGCTCCGTGAGCAGCGCGCTGCCGGGAAGGGGGGCGAGGAGGAAGCCTGGTGTGCCGGGATGTAAAGCAGATGCACCGGGATGTGGCGAGGGAAGGACACCGTGTGAGCGCCGGGAGCTGGGGCTGCTGCTCCCGGGATCCCGGGATCTGGGGCTGCTGTTCCCGGGGTCTGGGGCTGCTGCTCCCGGGATCCCGGGATTTGGGGCTGCTGCTCCCGGGATCTGGGGCTGCTGCTCCCGGGATCCCGGGATCTGGGGCTGCTGCTCCCGGGATCTGGGGACCGCGGCAGAAAGACGAACGGTCCGGGTGCCACCACCTCCCCGTGGGCGTCCTGTGCTGGAGGAGGATGGAAAGCAAACAAACACCCGAGCGTGGGCGGGCAGACACCTGCCTTCTGCTCGTCTGCCAGGTGCCATAAGCCGCTCCCAAGGCTCAGCTTCCCGGAGGATGACACGAGCGAGGGCAGAGGCCGTGGGATGGGAGAGGGGCGGGTGGATCATCCCGATCCCCTCATTTCCCCTGCTGCTTCGGGCCGCAGCAGATCACAGCTCTTTAAGGCTGCAATAATCCCCGGCCTGGGATTAGTTTTGCACCTAATCACTGCAGAACAAATACGAAGTTTTATTTACAGAAGCAGAAGAAAGACGAAGCCGGGGACGGGGAGGGGGGGACACGGGTGGGCCTCAAGCACGGCTGATCCCAAGATAATCAGGAGCTGGAGGAGGGCAGGAGGCGATCGCTGACCTTGGACCCCCCTCCCCGGCTCTTACGTAAATGTGTCATTGAGTGCTGGAGTCACAGCAGCCGCGAGCTCCAGCCTCGTCCCAGCCGGGGCTTGATGACCCCTCAGCCCTTTAAGGAGTTCATGTCTGGATTTTGGGGATTCCTGGCCCCGATTCAGCCCCTCCCTTAGGCACGTGCTGTGCTGCGAACCCACGGGCTGTCAGCTCTGATGGGAGCCGCGATTCAGGGGAGGATGGAGATGCTGCAAAGGGATGCTGATCTTTCACATGGGGACGGTGCTGCAGTTACGTTGCCCCAAAGCCAGGCTGGTCCCCAGGGATTTGTGTTCGCTCTGGGTTCTCTCCTTCTTGAGAGCCCCCCGGCCCAAATGCAAGAAGAAGCTGAGCTGCTGCTCAAAGGGTGACAAGACATAAGTTTATTTTTTCATCCATGCAAGCAAACAGCTTGGCAGCAGGCAAACCAGGATGTGCTCCATCCCTCCCCAAACTGCCCTCTGTCACTCAAGTCTCCGTGGCTTTCCCCACAGATCAGAATTGGCTGGTGGGTGACCAGGCTGGACCAGCTCCAGCCCTGGGCACAGGGGCAGCTTGTGATGGCTCCGTGCCTGCCGGAGCCTGAACTTCTCTTTCCCCTGATTCAGACATTGACAAATAAATAGCTCTTCTCTGCCCTGGCTCTTGCATAGTGGAATGTCTGACCTGATAGGAGAGAGGAATCCTGGGTTGTGGAAACCCATGGCTTCCTTGGCAAGTGTGCCCATGGCATGGCTGCCAGCCTGGCCAAGTGCCCACGCTTGCACCCTGTCTGTGTTGCCCTTGCTGGTGGCTGCTTTATTTCAGTTCCATTTCTGAGCTGGATTTGAAGGCCTTTCTCCTGTCTGAGCAGATCTTGACACCAAAGACGATGGTGGTGATCAGGAAGGTGAGTGCCAGGGTGAGCAGGACCCAGCTACCTGCCGTGGCTTGACTTTTGGTCAGGGACATTCCCAGGAAATCAGTTTTGTCGGAGTCATCTTGGGCTGGAGTGGCTGGAAAAGAGAGAAATGAGAGACATGGTTGTTGCTGGGGGCCTGGGCTGTGGTACGTGGGATCCCATTGCTGGTCTCTTGGATGCCCTTTGGCCCCAGATCCAAACACCCTGTGCTTTTTGGGATGGCCAAGGGGCACCAAGAGAGTTCCATTTCATTCTGATGCTGGTGAGGGCTGAGCCCTGGCCAACCATGGGCCTGCTGTGCCTGGCTGAGCCCTGCATACCTGTGTAAGGAGTCCAGCTGTACTCGGGCCAGCCCAGGACCTCCCCGTTCTTCTGATTCTCTTTCTCCAGCCACGTCATGAGTGGGTTGAAGTAGCTCATCAGGGCCTCTGCTGACATGTTGGGCTGCCCCGTGATGAGCTGCATGGCTTCGGGCCACGGCTTGCTGAAACCCAGCTTCAGGGCATCCCTGTGGCAGGAGAAATCAGCTCCAGTGTGTTCCCCATCACACTCTTGGCTGCCAGCCCCTCCCTTTCCCTTGGGGCTCTTGGTATCAGCATCCCTGGGTATAGTCTGAACCCCCAGAACCGTGGGGCCGCCAGCCTGGAGTACAGGCAAGGATTTTTATCTTGGGGGGAAGAGAGGGTTTCATGGATTAAAACCCTCCAGTGAATCCAGCCTGGTGCAGAGCAGTGCCTGGGTGAAAGGGTTAATTTTGCAGGTGCTTTTTGTGAAGCAAGGGGGTTGTTTTCCCTAAGGAACTGGGGGTTGGGAGGAGGAGGAGGAGGAGGAGGAGGAAAGGAGGAGGAGGAGGGAGCCTTCCCCCTGCCAGGGGCCCAGCTACCATCTAGCGGCTGCTTTTGCAATCACAGCCCCAGCGCCCAGCCCGAGGTGTCCCTGCCCCAGGTTTGGGATGGGAGGGATGACCAGGGGCTGGGTTGTCTCCTGTCTTGCTGGGCTGGCTTTAAGGTATTTGGGGAAATAGATGCCTTGGCTTTACCCTGCCCACACACCTACCCCAAGATCTTCCCAGCCTCCCGGGACTGGTAGATGTCACAGGTGTGCAGGGGACCCTTGTGCCCAGCTGCATCGCAGAGTGCCTGGTGGAACTGGAACTGGATCACAAAGCTGACAAAGTACCTGGTGGAGAAGGATGAAGAGATGGGAATGGACCCTACTAATGCCTATGAAAGAGAGGATGTGGCTCCCCTCATTCTCTGGCTGCACCCTCCCAGTCTGGAGGAGCATCACTGGCTTTGGAGCTACACCTGCTTCAGCTCAGCTCAACCTGATGAGGTCGTTTCTCCCATAATGTGTTATACTTTTGTCAGAGTGGATGAGCTTGTTTTCCTTGCATAGGGAGAAATTCCCCTAAATCCAGACTTCTTCTCTGAAGCTCTGTCGGGGTCTCCAGAGCTGCCCAGCCCATGTAGGTTGGTACCACCAGCCATGGAAAAAGGTGTCGTCACTGGCATCTGATCTGGGGATGCTGCTTCTATATCCAAGGGGTGTCCCTTGTGCCCCAGCCCTGCTGGCTCACCTAATGTAAGGGACGTTGGCAGGGATGTGAAACTTCGCTCCAGGGTCAAAATCATCTTCAGATCTCGGTGCTGGTGGGCACAAGCCCTGGTACTTCATCCTGGGTGAGAGAGGGAGAGTCAAGCCAGCTTGGGGAGGAGGAGGTGGAGTAAAGTGGGAAGGACAGAGGGAGGGGTTGTGCATCTCATCATTCCCACTGCGGTCAACTGGACCACGAGGAGAAAACACCCGGCAGGATGATGGCCAAGGCCCTTGTCCCAGACAGGGGTCTGAATTCAATCCTACCTGAGGTTCCACCACTCCTTGTTGTACTCATCCTCCTTGATCCGCCCATCAAACACCTTCCAGCGCCACTGGTCCATGAGGTACCCGAAGGGCAGGAAGGCGATTTTGTCCAGGGCGATGCTCATCAGGTAGTTGATATCACTTTCTGCCCAGGGTGTGAAGATGTGAGCAAGGCAGTGCTATACCCACCTCTCCTCCCTCTGTGGGTCACCCTGCCCCAGAACTGGGTGTCCCCAACACATCCTGTCCCCTCCATGCATGCAAAGCCACTATACATGTCCCTGAGCCCTCCACCCTTGCCCAGCCCCTCCTGACCATCTGCATTTCCACCTATTCCCATCAGCATCCCCAAATTTGCTCTGTGGCCCTCCAGCTGACCTTGGTTTTCCGTGACTTGGTCCAGCAGATTGATGCTGTGCAGGTGTTTGGGGGTGGAGACAGACAAGGCCATGACATCCCCAACGGCCTCGTGGAAGCCAGGGTTGGCCCCATCACGGAAGGAGATGGGCTGGTCCTTGTACTGCAGGAAGTACTGGACGTGGCCCATCTCATGGTGCACTGTGATGAGGTCGTCCATGTTCACCACGGTGCACTGCTTGATCCTGGGCCGGGACACAAGGGTTGGGGGAGAGGGGAGGACAGCGGTGGCATGAAAACCTCTGGGAACCATCACATCCCCTTGAGCTATTTCTCCTTTCTATGTGCCCCCCTCTCCACATCTGATGCCAGGCCAGGCTGGCCCTACTCCACTGGGTTGGTCTCTCCCTCCTTCTGCATCTCCTGCTGACCCTGCCCCTGTTCATCAGCTTTTCCATTCTCCAGGAGAGGGCAGGGCAGGCATGGATTGTCCCCCCTCCACCATGGGGACTCCTGCCAGCGTCTTGGGTACCAAGGGAAGTACCTTAGTTGGGGTCCCACAGCCACAGGGCAAGATACACTGTGGTGGCATCAGCCCACACAGTCTCTACAAGACTTTCTGCCTCAGCACCACATCAGCAGGGCCCACCACCTGCTCCCCATGGGCACCTGAAGTCCTTGCGGTTGTAGAAATCCCAGGCTGAGGCATGACACACCACCTCCCGCCCATCCGACGGCTTCTCAATCATGGACTTCTCCCAGAACTCCTGTGGCATTGGGATGAGGCCCAGAGAGGTGAAGAAACGGTCTGACTCTTCAAACATTTTCTTGGGTGTCCAGCCCTGGGGAAAGAGCAGAGACCTGGTGAGGGGAAATAGGGGGTGCTGGGGGCTGTGGAATGATGGATAGCCTTGTTCTGGGCAGGGGGATCTCCTGGAGTCAGCTACACCTGCATCCAGGTCTTGGCATATAAAGGTAGGGAGAATACAGATGAGGATTTTTTTGGCAACATTAGAACAGTTGGCAACACAGGTAGTGGCAACAGCCAAAGGTTCCTGGGTCCCAAAGGGCTTCCCCAGAGCAGCCTAGAAAAGCACTGACCTGTTGTTTCATGGCTGGGGTGGCATCCACCTTGGTGGCGTCTGGGAAAGGTATCACCAGGCTGAAAATGTTGGACCATGACTGTGCCCACATGTTGCCTGGGAAGTGCAGAAGGATGGCACATGTCAGGAGGGACACAGGGAGAGGAGAGTTACTCCCTCCTCCTGCACAGGTAGATCATCCCACCTGGTCCCTGCCTTGCCTGGGCCCTGCCCTGTCTGCATAAGGGCAATGTAGGCAGGAGCCCATCCATGCCAGAGAGGTCAAATCGTGCTGCCCTTCCCTGGGGCAGACTGGCCTCTACAGACCCATCCCAGGGGACACATTCCCATCAGCCAGAGCTGAACAGAGACCAGTCTTAACTCTTGGCATGGCACAGAGACAACCACACCTGGTGGGAGACACAGCTTAGCTCAAGCAGAGCCCTTACCTAGCAGATGGGCAGGAATGGGACCCTTCAGGTTTACGTGCTCTGCACCGTATTTTTTGTAGAGGGCTCGGCGTACATAAGCGTGTAGGTTGAGGTACAGGGGCTGCAGCTGCAGGTACAGCCTCTCCAGATCTTCCTCAAAGGTGGGTGTCTCATACAGGGATCTCCAGTAGGCCCCATTGTCTTTGTAGCCTGTGGCAGGGCAAGAGCAGAAGCTGTCAGACACTGGCCTTGGGCAAGACTCTGCCGTGCTGTTCAGGTCCCTCCATAACTGTGAGAGAGTAGATCTCCTGGGAGTCAGTGAGACCTCCACACCCTTAGGATTTTGACCCTCAGTTGGATGAAGGGCCCAATCCCTTGCTCACAGGGGGTTAGAACCATGGTGGGCTCTAGGGGAGCAGGGCACTGACCATTGAGCACGGCTGCCTTGTTGCTCAGTTCCACGTATCTCTTGTATTTGTTCCTCATCTTCTTCCCAGAAGCGTCCCGCCAGCCCTTCCAGGCGAAGAGGAGCTCATCATAGTCCCGAGAGGTGGCCATGATGTCCGTGAGGTCTAAGAGAGAGCAAATGAAGCCACTGTGATGCTGTTGGATGGGCTGAACAGGTGCAATGGCTCTATACCCAAAGTGTTGCTCAAGGGGCATCACAAAGAAGGTGAAAGAACCCTTCACTGCCTTTCTTCATGCCCCAGTTAAAAAAAATCCCTCCCTTCTGGGCCAGTGCCAATGCCCTGCAGGGCACCCTGCTAGATCTTACCAGGATCCAGTGGGTGACAGGTTTTGTTCTCTCTGCAGACCTTGGCCACGCTGTACGTGGTCTCCATATCTGAGAGGAGGGTGTTATACTGCAGAGGAAATCAGAGTATGTAAACTGGTTATCCTCACTCCTGATATTGGAGGATGTCCCAGCCCGTCGAGGTTTTTGTGTGTTTTACTCTGGTCCCTTCCAAAATCAGTGTGACCCCAACGGATGCAACATGGAGTCAATACAAGAGGGCCTGAGGCCAAAAGCAGTGTGCCATTGTCACCCAAACATCCAGGCCCCACTGCAGCCTGGGATAGGCAACCTTTGGGTGGGAAACTGAAGACAAGGATTTTGGCTTCGTGTAGGAGGCACCAACCTGTCACCTTTTTCAAGACAGGTGGTGGCTGCCCAGTGGCATTTCTTAAATTTTGCGAGAAACTTGTGTCTTCCCACAGGCTGATGGCAAGGGACACCCTCTCTTGCTCTGCCCCCTTGCCACTCACCTCCTTCAGCTCATTCTCAGGTAGGGCTGCCCTCTCAATGACACTCAGCTTCTTGAGGATGCGGGTGACACTTTGGTCCTGGAAATCGGAGGTGTCAAACTGCCTGGCCTTCATGCCGTACTCCAGGGTGTGCTTGGACATGGCCAAGTTCTTCTCCAGCTACAATGAGAGGAGAAGAAGAGTCACTTCAGGGAGAAGACACAGGCCACTGCTAGAAACACCACCTGGCATCCCATGACTGACACCCTCCCCATAGCTGCCTTTGTGGGTGCCTCGTTGGATGATGAGGGTTTTCAAAGAAAATGCACCTCCTGGCTGAGAACCTTATCCCTGTACGAGGGGCAGAGGCTGCCCTGCTTTTCAGAGCTTCTGTGAAACGTGCCCTGGGTGCCAGCTGCCTTCCCTGGCTGTTGGCTCTCCCTGCACAGCCCCAGGGTCATTCCCATACCATGATCTCCTTGTTATGGTCGGTGATGTTGGTGTTGTAGGCCCAGGATGCCTCGGTGTAGGCGTTCCACACTTCCTCAGCCGTCCTGTTGTACTCAGACAAGAACTCTTTAGCTTGTGCCTCATCTGCTATTTTGTCTAGAGGAGGAAATAAATGGGGGAGGAGACCAGAAAGGTCAGGAGAGTTGCAAGAGCACTATCCCATAGAGAAACCATTGTTAAGCTTTTCCCAGAACTGCAGGTCCAGTGAAGGATTCCACAACTTGGGAGCAGGCTGAGCTAAGAACTGGTGGAAGAGGTGCCCTGCTGGGGTGTCCCATTGGGCAGAGGACCAGTGACAGCACAAGTTGCATGCCCTAGACTCTCCCAGGTGTGCACAAATGATACAACAGAGAAGAGAAACTTCACAACATGACTGATGGCATCACTACACAGCTTCAGACAATGGCACCTGCCTCCTGGGAAGAAACACCCCCTGGGACTTCACTGGAGCCGGGTATTTCTCTTTCCTTGTATGCAGACCACCCCACCCACAGCAGAGACCTCCCTCTGCTTCTGCCTGTGGATTAATGATGTCCCTTGGGGCACCTCTTCCTGACCCTCCCTAGACCTGGGATGGAGCTGCTCACCAATGCCTTCAGGGTAGCCTTCAGGGACAGGGGGACGCCAGTCAAACTCAGGCCAGCCCAGCTCCTCATTGGTCTTGTTGTTCTGCTCCTGAAGCCACTTGGTGACAGGGCTGAAATACTCCAGAAGGGGACCAGCATCCATCTGATCCGTGCCAGTGAGACTGAAGAGGATATCCTGCCACCTCTTTGAGGACCCAGCTTTCAGCACTTCCCTGCAGAGGAGCAGAACAGCAAGAGCCAGCATGAGGCCAAGGGATGGATGGAAGAGAAGCAGTGATAGTATCTCAGCATCTTAAGAGTTGGAGATGCTGTTCCTGAGTGGAACATGAACCTGACTTGGAAGCCACCGCCTGTCCTGCATGTGGGAACTGAGGACTCCCTGTGACACACTCATGCATTTAACACCCAGGGAATCAACTGGAGGCAACTGTGCTTTAATGGCCTCTTGTCTGGGTGGGAGCTGGTGACTGGGACAATAACAATACTCCAGTGAGGACCACTCACCCCACCCCAGTGCTTCCATGTATTTCCATCCATCCATCCATCTATCCATCCATTCATCTGCAAAGCTATTTCTCCAGCTCACTTTTCCTTCCTTCCTTTATTCTTTCCTTCCTTTGCACACCATGCACCATGCACCCGTCTGCCCATGGCGATTTTCCTGACCCTCCTCTGTCCCCACCTGAGTTTGGCTCCAGCCTCTTTGGACCTGTAGATGTCACAGGTGTGCAGGGAACCGTTGTGGTTGGCTGCCTGGCACAGTGCCTTGTGAAACTGGAACTGGAGGATGAAGCTGACAAAATACCTGCCAAGGAAGCCCGTGAAGGTCAGAACTGGGGGACAAGGGGAAGAAGACAAGTCCGAGAGCTCCATCCCACCATTTGTGGTCCCAAGTGTTGGGAGATGTCTGTGTCTTGAGCAGGAGCTCACAGAGGCCTGCCCACAGAGGTGATCCCCCACCCACTGCATCGCAAACCTTGGTCCCCTGGCCAACACTTGCTCTACCTGATGTAAGGAGTGTTCCCCGGGATGTGGTACTTTGCTCCAGGGTCAAAGTTGCTTTCATTCCTTGAAACCGGAGCGCAGATACCCTGATATTTGGTTCTGTGGACAACAGAGAACAACAGCATGAGCATGGGAATAATAAGGGATCAGAAGAATCTAGTCAAAGAATGGGAAGGCTTGGCACAGTACTGAAGAAATCTGCACAATTAGAGCATGATTCCATGTCCATCCCTCCCTCCCTCCCTCCCTCCCTCCATCCATCCATCCATCCATCCATCCATCCATCCATCCATCCCTCCCTCCATCCATCCCTCCATCCATCCATCTCACCCACCCATCTCTCCGTTGTTCTCCCAACATCTCCATGGCTTTTTACACTTTTTCTTTCCTTTCCTGCCTCCCTTCCTTGCACATCCCAGCTTCCACAGCCCCCTCCACCCTTGGGGGCTGTCCCCTACCTCAGATACCACCAGTCGTAGTTGTAACGGCTCGGCGGCGTGCGGCCACTGAACACGTTCCAGCGCCACTGGTCGATGAGGTAGCCAAAGGGCAGGAAGGCAATCTTCTCCAGGGCCATCTTCAGCAGGTAGTTGATATTGCTCTCTGCATGAAACAGAGCCTGAACCAGGCTGGAAAGGACTCGGCATAGACACCACTAAAATTTTGCAGGCACCAGAATTTTAGTGGGCAATAGGGTGGGCAGGTCTGGATGAGAAATGGGGATGGCATTTCAACACATAACCTTGCTCCTAGAGAAGGCTGTGTAGGATGCAGGAGGCTTCTGTAGATACAGTTATTGCCTGGGGCAACATGTGCCTTTTACTGAGTGGGGACAATGATAGTGACAAGTCTGGTGTCCCCTGGCCCTTAGCCCAGGTCTCAGAGTTAAAAGGTCTTTGATGAGTGCAACTCTTCCTGGAGCCTCAAGGTGAGGGGGTTTGGGGGAGTTTGATCTGCAGCCACACCACTGCAAAGGTTCTGATGGTTTAGACCCAGAACCAGAGTCAACTCTAGGACAGTCACCACTGTATCATGAGGAGCACAGGGGATGGTGACGTCTGTTTTTCCCCTCCAGGAAACCCGGGGAAGGAAGTTTGGAGAAAGACCTGCTGGAGACCCAGCTGAAGCTGTGGGGTCAGAGAGGGGTTGGCAGCACTGCCCTGGTGGGCTATTGGCTGCCATCACTATGGTGGCCTGGCTGCCAAAGGCTGGCAAGTCGGGCAGCAATAGCTCGAGGCAGAGACCATCTGCCTTGTTGTGTTTATGCAGCACTGGCCCGATGCTCTTGGCTGCTGCGATGTCTTTCTTGTCATAAAACGTATTTAATGACACGGCAGGAGGATCCCAGGACTGTCCCTCCTCTGCCAAGCAGCCGCCTGGGGCAGGTCTGGGAGTGCTCAATTTCCTTTTGCTGCCATCTGCTTTGATGTGTCAGCTGAGGGATGTCGGGTGGGAGGATGAGGCTCTTGACAAGCTGGGCAGTGCCTGCAGGGACAAGTCCTGCCCTGCCATGCTGGCTGGCAGCTGGACATGTCACCTGCTGACCGCCCTCGTGACTGTGCATGTAAGGGCTTGGTGCCACCTCCACAGAGCCACACTGGGAGCTCCAGTGGTAGATTCTTCTTGTTGAGGGAGGGAGGGAGGAATGCTGGAAAGGTCAAAGCCAATCAAGCACAAAAATGTTGTTTTCCAGTTCGGGCTCTGTTGGTGAAGGGAAAGGCACAGACAAACTCTGGAGAGCATCCCTCTTGTCTCAGGGATGAAGAGGATGGAGCCAAGAAGGGCTCTGCTTGGACCCACAGAGACAAGAGGGGGTTGTGTGTGGACCCATGGAGATGAGAAGGGATTGTGGCAGCTCTGGGCTGTACTGCCAGACTGCAACCCACCCTGGCATGTCTCAAACCCTTCCCACTGCCACAGGCAGTGCCGGAGCCCTCCAGGACACCCAGCACCCCGGGGTGGCTGCCGTACCTTCATCCTCAGTAGCACTGCTGAGGAGACCAATTTTCTTGAGGTGGCTGGGGGTGGAGACAGAGAGGGACAGGACATCCCCGATGGCCTCGTGGAAGCCGGGATTGGCCCCGCCACGGAAGGACACGGGCTGGTCCTTGTACTGCAGGTAGTACTGGATGTGACCCATCTCGTGGTGCACTGTGAACAGCTGCTCCATGGTCACCGATGTGCACTGCTTGATCCTGCCGTGCGAAAACAGCATCGCCTGAGCTGAAGGAGCCACCCTGGCTGCCTGTGCACCCCCTTGATGGGAAAGACTCCCAGAGAGGGTGGCAACACCCCACAGGGTAAGGGGAAGTGGAGGGGAAGGCAGGGCAGAATTGTCACTCCAGACCTCCCTCAGAAAGTGCCATATTGGGCTGCATGGCCTGGCTGAGGTACCCAAAAGGGGGATCAGCAAGGGAGATAGGGGAGGGTCTTGCTGTGGCCCTGGGTCCCTGCATGTCCCCACAGACCTGAAGTCCTTGCGGTTGTAGAAGTCCCAGGCCGAGGCGTGACACACCACCTCCCGCCCATCCGTCGGCTTTTCCAGCATGGACTTCTCCCAGAATTCAGGGGGCATCTCCAGAAGTCCCAGGGAGGTGAAGAACTCCTCCGAGACCCGGAACATGTGCGTGGCGTTCCAGCCCTGGTGGGCAGCAGGCAGTGGGTTATGGCTGAGGAAGGCGCTGCCCGTGCCCTGGGCGTTGCCTCCAGTGCTCCCCCAGGACAGTGGGAAGGAGTGAGTTGCTCCCAGGGACTGAGGTCCTGCCCCTCTCTTTGTGATGGGGAGGCCTAGCTCCAGAACTGGTGTGAACATCCCTAAAAAGCACTGAGCAATGGTGCTGGAGCTCAGCATGGGCAGGAGAAGGGAGCAGGACTGGTAGCCAGGAAGTGCTTGGAGCTGTGTGATGGTGTGAGCACAGCAACGTGGCCCCCAGCCTGGGGACTGGCAGCAGTCCCAGTGCACTGCCCATTTTTGTCCACCTGCTGGCCCTTTGGCCATTGCCAGACATGGAGTAAGATAATTTGTTTGCCCCTTCCCCTCCCAGACATGGATGTTCTGTCTCCTATACAAGTATGAGAAATGACCACCATGGGGTCAATGTCATGGGCCAGCCTTGCTAACACCTCCTGCTTTTTCTCCCTGGTCCCCCCAGTGAGTCCCTCAGCCCATCACCTGCTGCACCATGGTGCTCGTGACATCAAGGTTGGGCTTCTCAGGGTAGGGGATCATCAGGTCATAGATGTTGTTCCACTGCTGAGCCCACATGTTCCCTGAGAAGAGAAAATAGCTGGAGTACAGCTGGCAGCAGGTCAGAAGAGAAACACAGTGATAACTGGGACCTCTCTGGCCTTGTGTGTGCCCCTCTGACACCACCAGCACCCCGGGGCACAGGCTGGGGGAGTCTCACGTCTTACCCAGGAGGTGGGCAGGGATGGGACCCCTGAGGTTGATGTATTTGGGCCCATAGTGATCGTACAGCTTCCTCCGGACGAAGGCGTGCAGGTTGAGGTAGAGTGGCTCCAGCTGCTTGTAGATGCGCTCCAGGTCCTCCTCAAAGGAGTCTGAGTCATACCAGGAGCGCCAGTAGCTGCCTGTGTCATTGAATCCTACCAGGGATACAGGGAAAACCTCTGTCTCCGGACCCCAAAGGCTGCCCCCATTACCCATCCCCAAAAGGTGGGACCAAGGAGCAGCAGCAGCACTTTTCCCCCTTCCCCAAAGTGCTGGTACTTTGGGAAATACAAGTTGGACGCCTGGCTGCGTGTGGGGTGGGGACAGCAGCAGGGCATCCCAACGTCCCAGTCCTGATTTCCACCCCAGGTGCCTGCCCAGCCCCTGGCTGGGCATCCCCTGGGTTTGTACCATCCATCGAATAGGCTTCGTTGCTCAACTTCACGAACTCCTCATACTTGGGGCGCAGCGGGTTCCCCGCGGCGTTGTGCCACCCCTCCCAGGCGTACAGCAGCTTCTTGTAGTTACGGGAGGTGGCCATGATGTCCGAGAGGTCTGGGACAAAAGGGACAAGCAGAACATAAGAAAGCAGCTGGACAGGGAGGCATTTGCCACAGCTCTGCAGAGGTGCCACGCCAGACCAGAGTGCCCGTCCTCACCCTAGGAAAATCCTGATTAACGTGAGTGGCACAAACCAACCCCAACCCACGAAGGATGTTGGGACCAGTACAATGTCACAGGCATGGGGTGCTCAGCAGCTGGCAGGATCAAGGGGACAGGGACCATACCTGGCTCCAGATCCCAGCAGGTGCCATTGGGCAGGCACACCTTGGCCGTGGAGTAGATTTTGTCCATGTCACTCAGGATGGTGTTGTACTGTAGGAAAGGAAAAGATGTTGGGGCAGGAAGGGGATGGGAACAGCCCTTAAGGAGGGATCTACAGGCTTCCCAGCTCTGCAGTGTGTGTCCAGACATATGTGGGGAAGCATTGGTGTGTTTACACAGCATGTTTTTGGTGAGGTAAGTGTGTTATCACTCAGGGTTTTGGCATGGTGGGAGCAGGGAGGCTCTTTGGGACAGACATTCCCTGCACAGCCACGCTCCGGAGAGGGGCTGTTTATAAAGCTGTTTATCAGCAAGGCCATGGCACAGGCTGTTTATCTAAATGGGTTAAAAAAAAAAAACAAAACAAAAACAGAAGAAGAAAAGCAGGAGGTTGAGGGGCATTTATTTCTGTGAACTTCAATAACAGCAAACAATAGCAAGAGGAGGTTTCCTGGAATGTGCCTGGGAAGCCCATTCCCAGGGAAGGAAATTCCTCTGCTCTGTCCCTCTCTCCACTCCCATTCCTCTGCTCCAGCTGTGCAGAGGGGATGGAGATTGGGGACAATTGGTGGCCGTGGCCTAGAGCTGCCCAGGGATGGGGGAGACATGACTGATGTGCAGGGAGGAGACACGATAGGGTCTGTTATCTGGGAGAAGGCAGGGATGGGTTTCCTGGAAGGAACTGGGGCCGACAGTTCTCCGGAAGGGATTGCATCACGAGCCTTTGCCAGGGTTTTGCTGGGAATGGCTGTCAGGGAGCTGTGGGGCAGGATGGAAGGGGCTGTCCCTGTGCTCATGTAGAGCAGAGTGGCTGCCAGCCTCAGCCTGGGCAATATTTTCGTGCATGGAAATCAAAATTCAGGTAAACTGTTCTGAAAGCTCAGGACTCTGATGGGAAAGGCTCGGGATGTCCTGATGTCCCTAGAATGGAACTCTGTCATCAAGGCATAGCATCCCTTATCTCATGGAGGGCTCGGGAGCCGGGTGGTTCCATCAGCCCTTCTTTTCAGTGGGCTGCACACCTGATGAGCCCAGAGGGGTTGGGACAGCTGGCTCCAGCCATGGCCATAACCTGGCTGGGGTCGAGGTGATGCCCAAGACTGCTCTGTGTAAGCAGGAATTCTCCAGTTCCTGCTGGGATAGCTCCAAGATAAGGTTAGGACTGGCTAATAGGGCCAGAAGGCACCCCACATCCCCTGAAGACAGCATCCCATCTTCTCCTCAATCACTTTGTAGAGGCAGTGACACCCTCCAAAATGCAACAGGCCAGCAGCAGGGTCTGGATGCTTGTGAAAAATCCCTCTAAACCATTTCACAGCACCCCAGCCATGCCCAGGGCTTCGCTGCCACCTCACTTACCCGCTCTCTCATTGGCAGGGGTAGATTGGAGGGCCCCAAGGTCTGGATGGATCCAATGATTTTCCTCAGCTGGGGGTCAGTGAAGTTATTCCATTTGTCGGCATAAAGTTGCTTGGCTTTCTTCCCCCATAGCTCTGTGAAGTTCTGCTCCTCCAGTGATAGCTGGACCTGCATGGTGAAAGGGGACACGGGGGTTCAGGACCAGCCCCGGGACATGTCACCACCCATGTGATGATTTGGGGGCCGGGGGCAAAGTCATGAGGGTTTGTGGGAGTCAGAGGTGACAGGATATGGGGTGACAGGCAGGGATGTCCCCAGCCCATGGCATCCATGGATAGAGACAGCAGCTTCCATCTGGTGCAGCAGTGTCTGCAGCCCCTGCTCGCCTGTGGAGCCCCCCCGTGAGCACCCCCTGGGGTGGCCTGTGAGGGGGTTTTGGAGGGAGCTCCAGGGTCTCACATGAGATGGGAGTGCTGGGATTGGGTGTCTGGGTGCTCCTGGGCTGGCTTTGACATCTGCTGGACCCTGGTTTCGGAAGGGACTCTGAGGTCTGGCTTAATTTTATTTCTATTCCTGCTGTTTTCCACTTTCACAGAAGCCCGAAAAACAACTGTAAATGTGCCACATTCACCCTTCTCCTTCCTGCATGTCCTCGCTATGTCTGTACACTTCAATTTCTATACATTTCTCAGCTGGCTTTCTGCACCCTGTGACCTGTAAATGCCACATCTGAGGTTCACCCATTTGCTCAGAGTCCCCAGATTTGGGTGTCTCACTGCACTCCAAGTCCTTCCAGCCCTGATGTCCCTTCCTGGGCCATGGGCTGGCAGTAAGCTGCCAGCATTATGAGGAGTTATTTAGGCAGCTGGACCTGTGGCCACGGTTTTGGGATGGGGTGCATTGCAGATGGTTGTATCCCAGCCTGATCAGTGTCAGCTGTATTTTTGGGAAGCTCTGATCTTTTAACAGTGTCCTGGCCCAGCACAGGTGGAGTGAGACGGTGCAGAGTGCCTGGTCGGTGTCCATGTGCCATCCTGGTGTGATTTATGGAGCTCATTAGCTGTGACTTGTGGCATTTTTTAGCCCGGCTCCAACACGCCTGGTTTATTTTAATTTTCACATTTAATTTTCACATTCCCTCAGCAGGAAGCCGGGAAGGAAGGGAGTAGTGGTGTGGCAGAGTTGGAGGCTGCCCGGGGCAGGTACCCACACAGCTGTGGGACACGGGGGTGGGAATCCCAGCAGTGCCAGGGGCCTCTGGTTACCCAGCACTGCTCCCACCACTCCCCTTGGACATCCCAGTGCCCACAGCATCACTGGTATCAACTGGCCCCAATCTCTCAAGGTGCCTGGATGTGCCAGCCCCACAGACACCCTGTTCTTGCATCACTGCTCTAAACAGGAGATGCCTTTACCCCTTCCCAGACCACGTGCAGAGCTGGAGGAGCTGGAGGAAACAATGTTCAGCTGTTTTTTCTTCTCCTTGACCAGCACCTGTGTTTGGTCAGGCAAGTTGTACCCTAAACTCTTCTGACAGCTCTTGTGGAGTGAGTTGAGGCCAGTGGTGCTGCCTGAGACCCCCTTTGCTATGGCCATGCCCACCAGTCCTGGCCCTTCACCCCTGCATCTGGGATGTCTCTCTGGAGGGGATGCCCCTGAGGGGGGCTCAGAAGCCCCTTGACACCCACAGCCTCAAAGCCTCCCTGCCAAAACCTCCACCCCAGCCCCTCCCTGCTTGTGGGTGCACAGTGAAGACTCAGGATGCAGCTCAGGACACTGGGACTGTCCTGGCCCAGGCATCTGCAGTAGTTCTGCAGCCAAACATGAGCAGCCCCCAAGCTCCATTGCCAGCCCCTTGCCCAGAATCCCAGTTTGCAAAAGATGGTACATCTGTCTGTCTGTCCAGCATCCCTCTGTCCACCCCTGCCCCAGCCTTTGACCTCCTGCCTCTCATGTCCCTTTGTCACAGGGTCCCCTTTTGTGGCAGACCCTGGAGCTGCCCATGCCCTGGTGGCCTGACCCAGCCCCTCTTGTGTTATGTATGTTTAGGATTTGCCTGGCCCAGGGCTCTCCCAGATCCCCCAAATCCAGCCTTTTGGGTCCTGCTGGCCAGCTGTTATTCCTTTAGCAGTCAGTGACTCCCCATCCCACCACACCTCCCTGCTGCCCCATCACGGGCTGATCTCAGAGGTTCAGATCCCATCCTCTACCTGGGCTGGATTAGGAGCCTTGACATTGCAGGGAGCTCCTGGGCGTGATCCTCACACAATTAATAGCACATAAAGTGGGGGAAAGCTGGTCTGGAAATGCTTTTTGAGCAGTCCATGCAAGGTGCTCTCCTGGCTCTAATTTTGGACTCAGTGTAGCTGCGATGTTCCTGCTCTGCCCCAAGATCCCCAACCCCACCACATCTGCAGCTACAGCTGGGTGCCTGCCCAGACATCACATCAGCTTGACAAAAAAAGGCTGAAGGGGCACCTGGGCCCTCTTGAGTGTCCTGCCAAATTGGCAGTGGCCAGACCTGGCAGTGATCTTTCCCCTAGGCAGGAAGCTGCGTTTCCTTCCTGCACAGGGCACGCTGTGCTCCCATGCCCACGGGATCTGGAGGGTTCAGGGCTCTGTGTGGCAGCTCCTGGGATCACTGAACACACCGTGGTCAGGTATGGGCTGCACTGCCCCTTGTGCATCTGTAATGTGCCCCGAGCTGCCCGCAGTGACTTGTCCGTGACCCCGTGCTGGGGCCACCGGCAGCTCCCCGAGCAGGGCTGGGGCCGGGGAAACCACGGCTCTGCCATTCCCCTGGCCTGGGCTGTGCTGTAGCTCACCCAACCGAGAGCAGACCCGGCTCCCCGCTCCACTAAATACAACGCAGACACTTGCAAACCCCTGAGATCCAGTGGGATGCCCACGGCGTTGCTCCCCGCAGAGGCTCCTCCCCCGCGTACCTGGGCTGATGGCTAATTCTCTATAGCCTGGAGTGCTTTTCCACCACTGTCTCTGTCCCCCTGGGCTGGGGACGCAGGGACAAGAGGTGGCAGCCTCGGTCCCGATGCCACCCAGCTGCTTGTGCACTTTGGGCTCCTGGTGTCTGCCCCAAACTAAAACCCTCAGCACTGGGATGTGGTGACACCAGGCAGGGATGGGGAAGGGGACAACTGACACCTGGCCCAGTTCTGGGAAGGGGGAAAGGAAAGTGGAAGGTGCTGGGAGGAGGGAATCGCCTCTAAAAATAACCTTGACTCTGCTCTGGGACCACAGCTGTCATTCTGGGGCAGAGTCTCTCTAAAAACCAATTTGGGGCAAAACCCTGCAGCTCCTGGACTACGAGTCCCAGCCCTGGTTTGCCACCCCGAGGTGCTGAGACAGCAGCCCGCAGGGAGGAAGAGAACCACACCAAGTGTCCC
Source organism: Cyanoderma ruficeps (assembly GCA_008694505.1). Classification (NCBI taxonomy): domain Eukaryota; kingdom Metazoa; phylum Chordata; class Aves; order Passeriformes; family Timaliidae; genus Cyanoderma; species Cyanoderma ruficeps. The sequence continues at coordinate 513,686 of VZDJ01000403.1, forward strand.
AGCCCCCCCTCCCCCAGTCCCCAGCGCTGGGGACACCCCCGCGGTGGCATCTCCCCCGTCCCGCCACCCACCTGCACAGCAGCGTTTTCGGCCGTCAGGTTGGTGCTGTAATTCCAGCTGGCCGAGACGCTCTGGGAGAGGACGATCTCGGCCGTGCTGTTGTAGTCACTGGCGAAGAGGGCGGCCCCTGCCTCGGTGGGGTCACGGTCGGGGGGTTCGAGGCCGGGCTGAAGGGCACCTGCCAGGCTCAGGCAGAGCAGCAGTCCCAGCGCCGCGAGCATCGCGGCGGGAGCGCGGCACGGAGGGGGCCCCGCTCGGTGCCTTCCGAGACGGCTTTGCCTCCGCTGCCGGCTGCTTATAAGCCAGCAGCTTTCGCGCAAACCCTGCCCACCGAGCCTGCCTCTCCTCGCAGATAAGACCGGAGTAATTCCGTTCTCCCTCCGGCGGCTCCGAGGCTTGCGGGAAGGAGAGGGGAGCGAGCGCTGCCTTTGGGGTGCAAAGTCCTTTTGCCTCCCGGGAGGCAAAAGGGAGGGAAGGGGAAGGCGCTGGAGGAGAATCCAGGGAAAGGCAGCAAAAAAAAGAGAAAGGAGAAAGGCTGGGGTGGATGGGGTGGGTGAGATGCAGCTCCACCCCTGCAGGGTCCCAGTCCCCTCCCGACTTGGCACGGCGGGACTCAGCTCGGCTGGTCCTTAGCGGGACATTTCCCCCGTGCCGGCATCATGCGACAGACGCCACTGGGCAGCACCCCGGCCACCTGCGGTGGGCCACAAAGGCAAGGGCAGGAGGGAAACTGCTCCTGTGGGACACAGCCAAGGTGTGTCTCACGCTGCTTCCTGCCGAAGTGAGTCCCTTCCCGGCATAACCTCATTTTTTAACTAAACAGAGTATTTCTCCTGGCTGTGAAGGAAATCACATCACACCAAGTGTTTTGGACTTGGAGGAATTATGCTGATGACAAACGTGTAACAAAAAGTTCCTTCAAAATGAAAACCAGACCCATGTTGGTGGGCTTGATAATTCCTTTGTTTTGTTCTCTATTTAATCAACTAAATCAGTTTTCCCCAGGGCCTGGCCTCAGCCCTGGGAATGGTGCCTGGGCTGAACTTAGGCCCTGGGCTGACTTGACCTCATTACTCCTTGCGGGAGCAACCACCCCACAGGCACAGCGGGAACAGAGAGAGCGTCTTTGGGGGGAAACAGAGGGAAATCCCTTGACCTTTTGTCCCTGCTGAGCAGCTGGACACCATCATGGCCCCTTGGAGTGAGTCGATGGGGTGACTCCATGGGGACAGTGTGGCCACTCAAAAAGGGACAAGTCCTCCTGTCAGCACTGTGGACCCTACAGGGTGTGCACAGCTATTTCCAAAAAAAAAAAATGGCCTTAAAAGACTGCAACCCTCTGATGTCTATTAAACCTCACTCCAAAAATCCCAACTTCACACCCTGTTCTAGCACCCACCACCTGCACAGGCTGATGTGGGCACATGAAAACCCTTCATCCCCCTGACCCCAAGCCCATGGGGGAAGTCCCCATGGTGGTATTGCACCGGCACCACCTACGAGCCTGGACATCACAGAGCTGGAGGCAAAGTCAGCATCTGCCTCCAGCCCCCCTTGATGACCCCTTTCCTCACCAGTCACAGCTCTCTGGAAAGTCCAGTTTACTGGGAAGTTGGAAAAAAAATGGTTGGTTTGGGTCCAATTTGGCCGGAGACCAAGCGCCAGTGAATGGAGATTTCCTGCCCCTCTCCAGTCGCCGTTTCCAGCTGCGCCAGGGAGGGGCTTTCCCAGCTCCGGGTCGTGGGGCAGCCTCTGACACCAGTGGGAGTTTCGGGAGAGCAGTGAGGCTGAAACAGTCTGTGCAATGTCACCGGTAGCCAGAAATCCCAGCATATGAGGCCTTTCCCAAGGCTGATGTGTCCAATGGAGGATCCTGCAGGAGAAGGGTAGGGCTCCGTCCTTTCACACAAGAGCTTCTTCCAAGGTTGGTGCAAGAGGGGCTGCTGCTGCTGCTGCTGGACTTTGTGCAGGAGAAGAAACTCCTCTCGAAGGCTGCATCTCCAAGAATGGCCATGGCTCTGTGTCACCCTATCTTATAAAACTCCAGCTGCATCAGGTAGAAAAATATCCCACCAAAAGGAGAGCACTGGCAGGTTATGTGGTCCGAGAAGGCAAGTGAGATGCCTGCAAGCTGTCAGATGCTCTTTGCTACCTCTGTGCTGCCCCAAATCCATTCCGTGCTCCAGCAGCCGCCAAGGACAGGTTCAGAATCACCTGTGGGCATTCTGTGGAGCAGCGGGACCAGTCCCTACTCTCCCCGCCCCTCCCAGGGGTGCTGGGGTGGGTGACGGACATCCATCTGCTCCCAGCCTGCAGGGTACCCAGCTCTGCCAGCACCACAGACCGGAGGGGCAGGAGATACGAAGGAATGTGAAAAACGCGTTGCCACGGAGACGGATGCGGAACTGCTCGCGGGGGACGTGGGCTGGGGGGACGCTGGGCGAGACGTGATGTCCCCGGCAGCTGCCCTGGGCCGGAGGATGCTTCCCATCGGTTTGCGTTGCCATCATCGCTCCGTGGAGACTTTTTCCTCCCCCCTCCCTGGGGCACGTGTGAGAGGACACGTGTGCGATGGCCCGACTGTCACCGCAGCGCAGCGCTGGTGACACCACACGGCGCCTCTCACATGAAGGAGCATGACTTGCTCTCAGCATTTCGGGTCAGTTCCTTGGCTTTGCCAGACCCACAAAAATCTCCCTGCCCACGGTCAGAAGCGCTGGAAGGGGCACCCACTTGTGCAGCCCAGAATTCCTAAAAGAAAGGAATAAGGAGTTTTGGCAGCAAATATTTCTTAGGGGAGCTGCAAGGTGTCCATAGTGGTGGTGTAATGAGCAGGTGTGGTGGAGCAAAGGAGCAGGAATTTGGGGATGGTCCCGGTGCTGGCTGGAAAGATTTGGTGATCTATGTGGGTATATCCCAGCCCTAAGACCTCTGGCTGGGGATGCTCAAGCTTATTTTCCCCTTCTTTTATTATAAACCACATTTTTGGCTTCTCCATCCCACCATTTCTCAAAGGGTTCCAGGTTGCTTCGTAACTTCTATTTGATCCATCTCTCTAAAGAACCAAGGATCTTCTGGAGGTGAGAGAAAGGATTCCCTTTTGAAAAGAAATCATTCCTTCCTTATTTAAACCCAAAAAGGGCTTTTTCAGTCCAGAGCGCAGCCCTGTGTGTCACTTTTCCTGGTGGCTGTGGTTTCATGGGCAAGACAACTCCTGCACCTGTTGGTACAAACCACTGCATTGAGAATTTTTCCTCCCTCTCCAGACCCTGAGTTTAAAGGTGGCTGCTTTATTTACTTCAATCAATTATCACTGTGTATAATTCGCTAAGCTGCTTTCCCAGCTGTGGTGACGGTGTCGTGAGGGAGAGGGGGAAAAAACACCCCTCCAGTCCAAATTTTTAATCTAAACAAACAGCTTTTTTTCCCTCATCCTTCTGAAAAAATAAAAGAAACACCCCAAGCAATCAGGCTTTTTACCATTTATTTCAGACCTCTGATTGCTAAAACAATTTTCAGCAGTTCTAGAGGGTGTTGAGGCTGGTGGAGCCCCTCAATGTCACCTGGATTTGAGGACTGTAATGGCAAGAGGGACACAGAAGTCCTTTCTCCTGCTGTCTGATTGCAGAAAGTCTCTGCGGAGCAGTTTTGGCAGCACTGTGAGGCTGTTTCCAGCTTTCCCCTGGATTTAAGGTGTGTTGAAAGCCTGGTGTGTCCCCTCTGAGTGGGAACGGGGGACAATGGGCCGTGGGGGAGCTCAGCCTGGCCCCACGACAGCAAGTGTTGCTTTAGCACTCAAAGTGCACATTCAGTGGAATGCAGCAGAAAGCACCTTATCGTCACAATTTCCACCCCGCCCCACAGAAACTCTTTCTAGCACATACCTGCCTTGGGACAAGGGTTTATTGTCCCGCAAAGTCTGGACCTGGTGCAGGTGTGGGGTCACCTGTGATCTGGGCTGGCTGCATGGGGCAGCCTGAGAGGCACCACGTGTTTTTTGTTTTCCCCTGCTGGCCGGCTCGGTGAGGCTGGAGGTGAGTGGGAAAGGGATGGACACGTGTTTTTCACCATCCTCAGCCTCATTTCCAGACTGGGACCAGTGGCAGCAGCCCAGGGGTGTGCCCATTGCAAAGACAGCCCCCAGGATGTGCTGTGACACTGCAAGGCCCTGAAGATGCAGAGTGCTGAAGGCACTGGTGGGCTCAGGGCTCCTAAACGATTCCCATGTTTTGGAAAGGTCCTAAATAAATGTAAGACCCTAATAATCCATCCCTTGGGGAGCTCCCAGCCACAGTGCAGGACATGTGCACAGCACCAGGCACACAGTCAGGAACATCACAGGGCAAGAAGTAAAAACCTGGCCAGAAATCATTGCTACTTCTTCATCCTTCATCCTTCAACTGTCCTCCTTCATCCCTCCTCCCTCCACCTTAATTTCTCATCTTCCATCTCTCATCCCTCATTCTTTGCCCTTCATCCCTCATCCTTCATCACTCCATCCCCCATCTTTGCCACTCAGCCAGAGCTGGACACGATACGGGCTAAGCAAAGAGGCCAACGTGTTCCCTCTGCACCCATCAACCCAATAAAACATGGCAAAGTCCATTATTCCCTTCCGGCCCCCGCCGCCCTTTTTAATAAATGAAAACAATCCCAGCCCTGAGGCGAGCGAGCGTGACTGTTCCAGGAGCATTAATCATCCTCTGGGAGCCCGGCATGGGTTATCACCACTGTTTATCCAAGCTGCTATTAAAAAAATCGCCCTAAACGTGCCTTAGCCTCTTCTGAAGGAGATGAAGTGCTTACAGGGCTGCGCTGGGCTGATTGTATCGCCCACCCCACGCGGCAAAGTTGTGTTCCTGGCGAGGAGGACAGGGTGGCTTAATTGCTGCCGGGAGGAGAACCAGAGTCTTTTCCAGCTGATTTGTAGCCTGGGAAGGATCCAGGTTCTTGAGGAAGATTTTGTCCCAGCTGGGAATTACCTGTTTTTCAGCCTTTACAGCATCGCAGGGAACCAGATATCAACCCTTTTGATTTGAGCTTAATCTCAAGCCACCCCTCAGCCACCTTCTTGGCAGCCACTGAACTTTACAACGTGACTGTTATTTTTTTCCCTTATATTTAGAGAAAAATGGTTAATTTAGCCCCAGGTTTGGGGTTTCACATAGAACAGCAGCAGCTGAGGTTGTTTCAGGCAGCACCTTGGCTCCTCCGAGGCAGCTGGGCTCTTGAATTGCAGTCCTCTGGGGAGTCATCTTGCAAATTAGCATTTCTTAGCAATAAAAAATTTGATTCAGGAAGGAGAAGATAGAAACCAACCAAAAGCAGTTAGGTCAGCAAAATGGTAATTTAATAACCTGTGGTGGAGACAGGCAAGATGCCTGTGTCAAGGTGGGAGGTGCAGTTGGGCGAGGACAAGAACTGCTGGTTTTTCCATGAATTATCAGTTGGTTATGCTCTTATTGATCCCTGGGTTCCTGATAGCCCAGGACAAACCTGGAATGTGTTCCAGGCTCGCCCAATCGCTGGGTAACTGAAGCAGCAACTCACTGATCTGAAGGAAGCTGTGGCACTCCCAAGCACAGCTTTGAGCAGCCTTGAACACCTCTGAGCATCCCTGAACATCCCCCAGGCATCCCTGAGCAGCCTTGAACATCCCTGAACACTCCTTAACAGCCCTGGGAAGCCTTGAACATCCCTGAGCAGCCCAAGGGGTCCTAAACATCCCCTCAACCTGCAGGTCCATGCCAGGACAGGTTCTGGCCCCTGACACATCCCCACCCCAGCAGTGCTGGGAGGATTTCATTACCTCCAGCTCAGGGAAAGCTCAGGCAGATTTAATAAAGCCATTATGCCCCTGGCAATGCCTTTAATTAAAGAGCTCGTTACAAATGGCCGCTGCTCCCTGGTAAGAGAAACTCGGCAGTGAAGTGGTTTGTTTGTCCCTGGATTGGCTGCCACCGTGGCCCCTCAGCATGGACGGGACAAGATCCACCTCTGTTTAGTCCTGAAGACTTAAGGACTGTTCTCTTTCTGCTAGAAGTTGAGATAGTTCAGCTGGACACACATTTATAAACATTTCTAAACCTGTTTGGTATCGGGTTACACAGTGCTGTTCTCATCAGGACGAAGCTTTATGTCCTGCCAAGTATCCCAAAGGATGAATCCCCAGACCTCATCCCCTTTGCGGATTTTGCAAGAGTCTCATTTGGGCTGCGGTGGGAGGAGTCCTCCCTCTGCTCTGCCCATCCCAGCCATGGCACAGCCCGGGGGCTGAATGTATTCAGTTTATGGTGGCTTTTATGGCTTTAGCAGCTGACACAGGTAAACAATTTTCCTGTCAGTGATAAGGCCCCAGCACAGGTCAGGTGGTGGCTGTGACTCCCCTGGCAGTGCCAAGCCCCATATCGGGTACCTCACCTCCCTTTCCCCTGGGTGGTGGCTCTGGGACTCTGCCCTGGGCTGCAGCAGGGTCTGGACTTTGCTGTTGCTGTGTCAGGTCTCCATCAGACTCTGGGGTTTCAGTTCTGCTGAATCAGGCCGTGGTGGCAGCTGTGGGTCCCCAGCTCCTGGGGTTTGTGCCCCACAGCACAAATCCCTGTTGGGGGGGAGGGAGAAGGGAATGGGGATGTTGGTGGGGGTCTCAGCGGGGACTCCAGATGCCTTTACTCAGGGTTTCTGTGGATGAGAGCAGACCCGAGTGCCCAAGGGAAGGGCTGGGGGAGCAGCCCTCCCCGCCAATAGAGGCTGTTACACCTGATCTCCTTCACCACGGGAGCCCCAGATCCCACCGGCCCCTCCAAGTCCCGGGATGCTCCAAGCTCCCCTGGGTGGTCCAGGGGCAGAAGGTGCTGCAAACCCCACCGTGAGTCAGGCTGCGATGGTTCCCCAGGGTGCTCCGGCTCTGGGGGTGCCCCGAATCCCTCTGGGGGCCCAACATTAAGGCTGCTGCCGTTCCTACCCGGCCCGTGCCTGGTCTCTCTGCTTCCTACGGGGGATCCAGGGCCGAGGATGCTCCCGATCCTCTGAGCGGTCCCTCCCTCCCACCCCAGGGCGCTGCGCGCCGCGCGCCGCGGGCTCCTGGTGACATCTAGTGGTGTCGCACACAGGGACAGACACAAGGACACGGACACACAGACGCGGCGGGGAGGGGAGGCGTGGGGGTGTGGGTGGTCCGGGGGTGCAGCGCTGCACCCCCGGGGACCCTGCCCGCACTCGGCCAGGAAGAGCTGAGATGGGGACACCCCTGCTCTCCCCCCAGTTCTCCTCATATCCTGTCTCCAGGCTTTTTCTCCCTCAGGGATTTTCCATCGGGAGTGCAAGATGTGCCCGGCGGTGCTGGAAGGGCTTGCGGTGGGGCAGTTGGAGGTCGGGGGGTCGCGTCACCCCTCTGCCATTGCCTGATCCACCAGCCCAGCCAAGGGGTGCTGGTTCCCAGGATGTCATTCCAGTGCTGCTGCAGCGTGCAGGGATGAGCCAGACCCATGCAAGGCCCAAACACAAATTAAAGGGTGACAAAGCCCCTGTGCAGGGAACAGTCCTTGGGCTGACCCTGTAGGGCCTGGTGCCTCCTGGCCTGTTTGGAGCTGCGGTGTCACAGGGTGCAGGGGCTCAGGTGGGTGCCTGGAACAGCTGGGGAGGGTGTCACACACAGTGTTAGTGACTCACCTCCTTGGGGACTGTCCCCAAAATACACAGACCCCACTTGGTGGCGATCCCCCCTCTCACTTTCGCGGCCCCCCTCCCTCCGCTGCTGCCTGTGGTGACTCCCTCCCTCTGCAGCGGTGCTGGGGGTGCAGCTCCCCCTCGCTTTGTCATCGCTCCGTTGCCGTGCCAACACAGTGGCCCTGTCCCTGCTCACACACTGGCACCGCTGGGCCTGGCACAGGCAGCACCACACGGCATCCGCAGGTAGGGTTGGGGGACACGGGGGAGCTGCGTGAGTGTCTGCCTTCGCCCCCCCAAAACGTCACTCAGACCCTCCTCAGCTATGAACTGGAGAGAATCCCCTCCCCTGCATGAACCTTTAGCCCACATCGAGAGGAGAAACTGTCCCTGAGACCCCCCCCCCCCGGCCTTTTGGAGAGTCTCAGCCAGGCTGCCGGGGCTGTGGAATGTGCACCCTCCCCGCCCAGGGCACGGGGGGGTTAACCAGATGAACCAGAGAAAACACCCCACCAAAAGTGAGGATCACGGGATTTGCCCTGGGAAGAGGGAACTGGGGATGTGCTTGGGGGTGCAGAGGGGACAGAGGTTGGGAGGAGAACAGGCAGCTCCTGCTGACGGGGTCCTGTCACCTCCAGTTTTCCCAGCACTGAGCGGTGGCTAATGGGCAGTTCAGAAGATCCCACTCTCAAACAAGCACACCCTGTGTCCTGCTGCCAGGCCCTGTGGTTGGGGGTGTTTGTTACCTGTCCCTCCATCCTCAGTGCCGTTGGGGACTGTGTTTGCCCTGTGTGAGTTCAGCAGGGCCAGATGTTTGCATCTGGTGAGAAGGCAGGACAGGGCTACGTGGGTCCCCATCTGCAGCCCCCAGATGTGCCAGCAGCACCTCGGTGTGGTGAGGGTTTGGGGCTGGCTGTTGTGATATGGGGGGAGCTGGTGCCTCTCGCTGTGCCCCCCCAGCCTGGTCCCCCTGTCCCACAGAGCACCCCATGGCCCCAGGCAGTGAGGCTGGACACAGGCGGCCTTTGCAGTGCAACTTAATGGGATAAACCAATTCCCTTAACCCACTTATCTGGCTGATCCAATAAAGGTGGCTGGGAATAAAGTGTGTGCGTGGTCTTAATGCATTTCCCCTCTCCACGCTCCCCCAGTCCTGACAGCACCGTGGGTCCGTCTGCCACAGCTGGCAGGGTCCTCCTCCTCCCCAGAGGGGCCAGGGCAGAGGGGGGACATTGCACCTGGGGACTAGGACCTGCTGGCTCCAGGTGACAGGGAAGAGGAGAGGTGGCTGTGACAGTGGTGGAGGTGGCTCTGATCCAGTGAGGGACAACCCAGCACAAAGCATAATGCAGGTGAGTTGTGGGGGCCATGGGAAGGGTCTCTGGTGTGGCTGTGGTTGGGTGTCCCCATGTGTTTGTCCCCTCCACCAGCACAGACCTTCACTCAGCCCCACATCCCCCAGGGCCATTGCTTTTATCAGGGAAGGGGTCCCTTGCTTGCCCCTTCCTCTCAGGGTTTGGGGGTTGTTGTGGGGGTCTGGAAGTGGGTGGCCTGGGGGTGAAGTGGGACATGGGATGGGCGTGGAGTGGGAAGGATGGGGATCGAGGGATGGAGGGACAGTGTTGGAGGGATGGGGATGAAGAGGATGGAGGTGGGGACAGGCACAGAAGGACAAGGATGGAGGGGTATGAATGGAGGGACGGTTGTCGCGGGAGGGCTGGGGCAGGAGGAATGGGGCGGGCAGGGCAGAGACAGGGCCAGGAGCGTTGGGGAAAAAAGACCGGAGCAGGGTGGCAGGGGCAGGAAGGTGGGGAAGAAGGACAAGAGCAGGCAGGCAGGGACAGGAGGATTGGACAGGAGTCCAGCAGCAGCCGGGAGGTGCAGGAGGACGGGGATGGGTGTGCCGTGGCGGCTGGGAGCCACCTCCAGGCGAGGGTGACGCAGGGAGACCAGGAAGCGTCCGGCTCCGTGGCAGGTGAGGGTGGAGCAGAGGTGCCGGACGCTGCGCGGAGCAGGACCCTGCCCCAGGTCCGGCCAGCCGGGACCTGCCATCCATTGGGGCCACTGTAGCTTCGCTGCCCCCTCCTCTCTGTCCCTGCAGGCTGCTATGGATGGGGCGCCGCCACCCACCAGCCCCGCCGGGCTCTCGGCGTACGTGGCTGTGTCGCAGCTGCTGGGTCTGACGCTCCTGGCCACCACAGGCGCCTGGCTGGGCCGCTACCGGGGCGGCGTGGCCTGGCACAGCCCCCTCCAGTTCAACGCCCACCCCCTCTGCATGGTGCTGGGTATGGTGTTCCTCCAAGGAGACGGTGAGCAGGACGGTGGGACACCTGCCCTGTCCCAGCTGCAGCCTCCAAAGCTTGGAGCTGTGGTCGGGCAGGGAACGAAGGGGACAAAGCGGTGACAATAGAGGTGGGGAAGGTGTGCCAGCATCCCTGAGCGATGCTGGGTGACTCCTGTGGATGGTCGTGTCCCCTCTCTGTGCAGCTCTCCTGGTGTACCGCGTGTTCAGGCACGAAGCCAAGCGCTCCACCAAGGCACTGCACGCTCTGCTCCACGGCCTGGCCCTGCTCATCGCCCTTGTGGGTGAGTTCTGGGCTGGGCTGGGTGGGTTGGGCTGGGCTGGGCTGGGTGGGGTGGGCTGGGTGGGTTGGGCAGGACGCAGCCCTGGCGCTGACGGGCTCCTCTCTGCAGGCATCATCGCTGTCTTTGAGTCCCACCGGGCTAAGGGCATCCCTGACATGTACAGCCTGCACTCCTGGTGTGGGATGGCCACCTTCGTGCTCTACCTCCTGCAGGTAAGGGGTGGGAAGCCCCTGACAGCCCCCCCAACCTGGGAGGGAAGGGACTCTGCAGTGCCTGTGACACCCCCGTGTCCCCACAGTGGTTCCTGGGCTGTGGTTTCTTTCTGTTCCCCAGCGCCTCCTTCTCGCTGAGAGGGTGGTACAAGCCCCAGCACATCTTCTTTGGCATCGCCCTCTTCATCCTCTCCATCGCCTCCTGCTTACTGGGCATTACTGAGATGCTCCTCTTCAAAATCAGGTGGGTGACTGAGCTGGGGTGAGGGGGTGGCCCCCCAGACCTCCAGCAGAGGGATGCCCCTGTCCCTGCTCAATCTGTGGCTCTTAAATCTCCCCTCGAGGCCTTTTATTTCTGCTGCTGCTGAGTCACTTACCAGATGATGTTTGACAAGGGGCTGGATCCTGCAGCAGCTTTCTTTGGGGATGTGGATAAAATGCCCAGTGTCACTTCCCTGCGTCCAGGGGTTTGCAGAACCACTCAGGACACTCATGTCCCTGTGGCCTCTGCTCTGGCAGCTGAGGACACAGTGATGATCCCAGGAGCCACTTTCCTCTAGCAGGGAGGGTATTGGGCTCCAGTACAGGATTGTGCCACCAGTTTCATCTGCTGTCTCCCCCAAAAGTGAGCAAAACACCAACACTCCTCTCTTGCTCTGATTTGGGGATTTGGGGAAAAAGACCTTTCCCACAGTGTGTGCCCGAAGGATGAGGATGAGGAGAGGGTCCCAGCCAGGACAGGGACAGGCCACCCATTCCTTTAGGCTTGAGCATCCCTTTCCATCCCTGCAGTGATTCCTACAGCCACTTTGTGCCTGAGGGCATCCTGGCCAACACCCTGGGGGTGCTGCTGGTGGCCTTTGGGCTGGTGGTGGGCTACGTGCTGACACGGGAGGAGTGGAAGCACCCACCCCTGGCAGAGGAGCTGGCCCTGTCCATGGACTTCAAGACCCTGACAGAGGGAGAGAGCCCTGGTGGTGGCAGCCAGTGACATCCTCAGCTCCTGGTCTCCAGCTCCCGGGCTCCTTATGATGTCTGAAATGTTCCTGTGCACCCTGTCCCTGGTGGTTTGTATCTCTGCCCGGCACAGGGTGATGAGGACAGCTGGGGAAGGACATGCTTGGTGCAATGCTGCCCGCTGGACTCGGCCTTGCTTGGCCTTAATCATCCTTAGCTCTGCCCTGTCCAGCCCCTGGTGACCCCCAAACCCATCCCAGCCCCGTGGGAATGGCAGTGCTGTGGGCAGGGGCACAGAGGAGAGGGACTCCAGGCTCTTCCCTGCCCTGGGGATGGAGCGGGAGCAGAGATTTGTGCACTGTGGGTGGCCAAAGCCTACAGCCTGTTCCCAGTGCTGACAGGCAGGGGGGATGTTTGCCACCACTGGGGTGTCCCACTCACTGGTAGCCCCTCGCCCTCCAGCACGGCCACGTGTGGGGGAGGCTCCCCTAAAGGGCTCCCTGGGGGTTTGGAGTGACCCTCTGCCTGTGCAGGCTCAGCAGCTTCGTGGCTGAAGTGTTTTCTCCCCACGCATGATGTGTTTGCTCAGTGGATGTTCCTAACCTAATAAATGTTTGCAGCTAACCCTGTCCTCCTGCTGACTCTGCTCCCCGGATCACAGTTCTGGGGTACCCTCGAGTTCCCACACGCCGAGGGCAGCTGGGAGGGGAACTGCCTGAGGGGATGGGGAGGGTGTTACGGGTGGGATTGTTCTGACCTCAGTGGTGGCTGTGAGGGACCCCACGGGGACATCTCCAGGGTCTGGCCATGCACTGGGTGTTATAATTATTATTCACTACATTATTATATGCCTTTTGCTGGTGGCAGCAGCAGCGCCGCCTCTGTCACCCCCCGCTCCTGGTGGTTCCCTGGTCCCTGTCCCCACCCCCATGCAGTGGCTCTGAGACCCAACCCTCACACCATCATTTCCACCCCAAGAAGCATCAGAACACTCCTTCACTGACCCCAGTGTGGGAAAAACAGCAGCCCAGACACCATTTCCAAGTGTTAACCATTTATAAATAAGTACATTTTTTCATACATACAGTTTTCATTGTACAGATTACAATCTGTATACATTGGGGAGGGGAAATGCATTCTTTTGAACTTTTCACATCTATCTCACAGCTCACATGTACAGACAAGAAAACTCTGCTCAAGCAAATACAGCAAAGGAAAAAATATGTTTTCTTCTTTCCTTAGCGATGAGAGGCGAAGGCCTCTGCTGTTGGCAGGGGCTGCTCTTCCCACTGCACAATATCACAACTGTGTGGTGTTCAATATATCAGAGAGAACAGAACATGCATTGGATAATATACTGTACAGAGAGAAAGTCCTTTACATCAGAATTATAGAAAAGCTAAAGGAAAATTTAAGTGTCTTAAAGGTCTTCCCAGCAAGTGTCTCAGAGGATGGCAACCAGGGAGTTGTACAAAGCACAAGGCAGGTGTAGTGGACGTGTTTGTACCCAACTCAGATCCTCTTGGATGTGAAGACAGACAGGAGATGGAACGCTGAATGCAACACTATGGCAAAGAAAAGGCTGGACAGGGATGAGCCCGGCAGTACTGGCAGAGTCCACATGAGTCTCTGGGTTATCGGTGGAGCAGCACAATGGTCGTTACGTAGCACACAGTGCTGCTCTCAGTGGCTGGCTGAGCAGTGCACAGTGAGGCAGACCTGTGGGGACCCAGCTCTATGGGCATGAGGCTTTCCCACCTACCCATCCTGACCCTGACTCGCCTCCCCACAGCCGTCCCTGGACAGCGTCACCCAACGGGATGAAGTCTTTTGGCACAGCAGCCCTCTGTTTCCATAACCACGGGATGTGAGCCCATCAGATGGGACCTGGCTGCTGACTCCCCAGTACTATGACACCAGAAAATGAGCAGGAGGCAGGATACGGCTGGTGGGTTGAGTGTCTGTTGGCTTTCCCCGTGATGGCCGTGCTCGCTGTGACCTCTCAGGTTGGTCTGTACCAGTTATGGTGAGATCCAGCTGTACAGTCAAGAGTTGGACACGAACGCATCTTGCTAAAGAATTGAGCCCTTAGTGGTTTGTATTAGAAAAAAGAGTTTGATTGAACGAAAATCCAGCAATTATTCACACAAAACTGAAAAAAAAACCCAAAAAAAACGCAGATTCACTTTCAACCATTGTGCTTTGTGTCCAACACACCCCCCCCACCAGCCTGCGAAGCGCAGCCGGCGTGGGGTGAAGGCATTGATTTGCAGAGGTCCCAGCAGGTACAGCAGCTCTTTCCCTAAGCCCTTGGGTAAACACTGATAACCTGGTAAGAAGAGTTACCTTGAATTCCCAAGACTACAGCAAAGTACAACCACCAAGGAGCTCGCGGCAGCTCACCACGGACCCCCGAAGGCGAGGAGGACGAGCAGGCACGCTGGCTTGCTTGGTTCTCTAGGTAAGGCAGAGCTGGCACTTCGGTTTTAGCTAGACTTCTTCTGGGTAACCCTGAATATACAGCAACCTTTGTAAAGGAGACCGAATCGCTCGCAGTTCACTACCCACCCTGGTTCCAGACCTTATCCCAGCATGACTCCGGTGTTTGGCGTATGCGCGCTCACATGTTCACACCAGCCACACGGCTTTCTTCACAGCCAGGTTAAAGAAAAAATAACCAAAAAGTTCAGTGCTTGGACAGACTCAGCTGGGCACTGGTGCCACGGCAGACAGACAGATGGACAGACACATGTCTCGGATTGTTGGAACTGTCAGTGTCCTCCCAAACAGTGACACAGAGAAGGCAGCTCAGGCTGTGCCTTCTTTGGAGACGGATCTCAAAGGTTCAGTCTTTGCAAAACCCTCCTTTTCCTAAGCACTTTGATGCCCACTCAAGGCTACGTCCAAAGCCCTCTGACACCACTCCCAAACTGGCTGAGGGGACCCTGCAGAGCCCCCCACCATGTGGGTGTCCCCTCCCCTGGGACCAGAGGGAGAAAAGAGAGAGCCAGTGAACCCCCACTGAGGGATGGGGCAGACACCCGATGCTGGGAGAGAAGATTCCAGCTCTGCAGGGGCACACCTGGGCCTCGGAACACCACAGGTGAGGATGAGAGACACCTGGTGGGAAGGTTGGCCAAAGAAAGGGCTCAGCTTCAGCATCACGTTTGGCATTGCCTTCCCCATGCACCCCAAGAATGAAAAGTGGAGTTTCAATGTCATCAAGAACCTGCTTTACTTGGTGGACCCAAAATCCTACCTGCTCAAAGATGGGGCTTGCCAGTGGTACCACTGCAGCCGGGAGGGCACGAAGGCACCAGCTGGCAGCGTTGTCCTGCATCTTAATTACTCAAAAAGTAATTAAATATGTAGCACAGACTTACAGGACAGCTCAGTGTGATCTGAGTGTGATCTGAGCTCAGTGTGGAGCTGAGTGTGATCCCACAGTGTGGCCTGGACTTGTCAGACCTCGATCTAAGAGGAGGGGATGAAGGGTCCTCAGGGATCTGACCTTGTGCTCCCCAAAACACAACGGGGCCACGCCAGCACAACACAGAATGACCTCTGCTTCTCCTCATGCAAAGACCAAATCACAACTTTGAAGACATAGGGGACTGAGCAAGAACAGCTTTTCTAGGAAGAAATGTGCTTCTTACCCACCTGGTGGCCACAGCAGCCATCCTGCCTCGACTGTCCCTAAGAGAATTGCCAGGGAAGTGCTTTAAAACCACTGCAAATAATTTTGTATTCAAAAATTACTCAATCTGTTGATGCTTATATACAGGAGTCAGTTCTTGTGCTATAAATGTTATGATTCATTGCTTCATTTCTTTTCTTTTCTCTTCTTTTGTTTTGAAAAATACACTAAGAGACATGAGCTGTTTTGCTATTTTTCTAATGAAGACACTAATCACGCTTAAATATCCAGTATTTATCATAGTAACAAATTCAAACAGTAAAGTGCACCCATTTACAGAGAGAACAGATGGGAAACCATTAGTGCAAGAATCCTGTGGAAAATGTAACACGTGGAATCGTGAAAAAACCTGCATGCCGCAGTGTTTCAAGCCTTCTTCAGCTTTGTGGTCGTGTTAAGAGCGTGAGCTGTTTTCTTTTTTCCCTTAAAACATCTTCAGGAACTGAAAAGTTACACACAGGAGTGCTGCGGGGGGATGCTTTGAAGGACAGGACTGGGAGCACAAGGCATTGAGTGGCGAAAGCAAAGCGTGGGCAGTTCTCCTGTCACTGCTCCTGGACCACCCCGTTGGCGTGGCAGTGGAGAGGAGCCACCCGTGGCCACAGCGTGTCTCACTTGGCCAGATCAAACAGGGACAGGGCTCAACTGGGTTACTTTTTCCTTTCGAAGAAGCAACTAAAGATAGGGAGCCACTCACTCAGGCAGAAAGCTGGAGGATGGGAGGCACTAAACAAAGTGACTGATGCTGCTCCAGACCCAGGATACGTCTCCCAGCTATGGACATGGGGGATGTGGAGGAGAAATTGGTTATTCCTTACAATACAGAACGTGTTCTTTCAAAAAATGAGAGGAAGAAAGAAAACTGTCACACCCCATTCGCAAGGAGAGAAACCAAGCCGGGTGTCCCCAGGGGGTACCCGCCCCATTGAAGGGGTCCCAGCCAGCCCTCCATTTTACAGAGCCCTGGGATAAAGGAAGGAGTCAGCACTGGGTTGCATGTCAAGGAAGAAAACACCAACCTCAAGCCAAATACTGGCTATGACAAAGACCAAATGGCCCAAGAGAGCCCCAAAATCGCCAAAACTGATAGAGGAACCCCCCCCCTTCCAAAAGCTCCTCATGTGTCTATGAGACACAAGCCTCCCCTGGCCCAAGGTGTGCATGTCCCAGCTTGCTCTGAGCAAATTAGGCAACGAAATAGCAATAAGATGTGCTGAGCCACACACAGGGGAAAAAAAAAAGCCCCATCAAAGCCAGGGTTTGCTTAAAGAGTTCCAGACCCTGTCCTGAGCTGGTGTGAATGGGTGCAGCTGCAGTGATGTGGTGCTGGGATATGCTCACTCACACCAGCAGAGGTTGGAGCCCGTGATTTGGTTCAAGAAGTCTTGCAATCGATTCACAGTAGCCCTTTGGAGGTCAGCTCCCCTGCTCAGCACTGAATCGCTCCCAAGAGTTGATATGAGTGAGGTTCGGCATTGGGCAACAGGCACTAGTTTGCTTTAAAACAAGCTACAGCGTTATCACTCTCCCTCCCGTCATCCCACCCTTCACCCTCAGAACAGAAAAGGCAGATTTCAAACCCACCAGGAATAAAGGAATCGGTAAAGGAGTTCTTGCCCCCACCTCAAAAGAAATTTTCGGTAAATAATTGAAAGATTATTGAAAATCCTACAAAAAGGATTTTGGAACCGGCCCCTGCTTTTCGTGTTGTCTTGATGTGACTTGCATTTGATTACAAAACTGAAAATAATAGGAAAAAACCCAACCCGAACTGGAAAATGTCCTGAAATAGACAACATAAATAAATTATAAATAGGTCTCTCTTAACTATGCCTTCCCAAAAAGCCAAACATGATCCCTACCATGTACAGATAGGCGACATGGTGTCCCTTTCCAGGATTTCAGGAACAGAGGATCTTAGAGGAGCATTGCCCTTGCTACAGCCCCTGCTCCCTGGCAGGACTGAGCCAGAGGGAAGGGATGCTGCAGGGCTGGGACTGCAGAAGGACCCTTCCTCTTTTGGGACCATCACGCCACATTCTACATCCTCATCATAAAAAAATGTAAAAAAACCAAATTAAGAGTTGCAATTTTCCTCTTTGAATACCATTTCCTAAGTCAGATTTTTGCTCTTCCTTTCAAGTTATAAATCCCCCCCAGATGAAGTTCCCAACACTAACTTGTCCCGTGCAAATGCTGTGGGTGAGGTGCAGTCTGCCAACAATGTGAAGAAGTTGGTGCAATCTCAGTTCATGCACAAGAGGTTCCTGGCTAATTCCCTCGGCTGATTAAAACACATAATAAAGGGCCAACCTTAATCCCTCGATGCTTGTACAACGCCCCAGAGCAAAGAAATCAATGTGAGGGCACCTGATTGGTACTTGGAAAGCCAGAAAGTGCTGTGTGATCCCCACCCCTTCCGGCCAATGACAAGTTAAATAAGGAAGGAAAGTGCTGTAAACCAGCAGAATCAGGATGGGTATTGTGGGTGCTGTGCATAGCTACTGGTGTTAAATCACATCACCGAGGGTAATCTGCTCTTTGAGGAAAAGAGCCAAACAACCTGGCTGGCATGGGGACCTGTGGGTGCAGCCTTGGGAAAGGCTCCTGTGGAATTCCCTAGGAATTCCCATCACAGTTGATAAAGAGATCATTGAGACAAAATAAACCAATTTAAATCCAAGGCAATTGTCTCTCGAAAAAGAGCTGGTTACCTCCTGCTGCGTAGGGATATCTCTGGACCAACCCACACCATGGTCTAAGATATCCTGGTTGGAACTTTGCTGGAATTGGGCAAACGATACTGGCTTGGCTGATGTTGGCTTCACAGTCAGCTGGGGAACACAAGGGCTGGAGCACGTGCATGGCTGTCTGACCACCACATAAAGTACCGGAGAAACTTGATCATGTAGCTATCAAAGAGAAATAAAAATAATAATAGTAATAATAATAATTATAATAGTATGCATGGAAATCAAGCTTGGAAGTGTGTGCTGAAAACATGAGGGTCTCACTCCAACAAGTGTCTTTTACACATTAGACTCCACAAATGGTCTCTTTGGTTTGATTGGGGACGTCTGCCCTTGCCTGGAGTCCCTGGAGAGCTGCCTGTACAGGTTATCCTGGTAGGCCTGCGCCACGGGCAGCGTCCTTGCCACCTTGACGTCGGGATACGAGGAGGCTTGGGTGACTCTCTCCAGGAGGTCTCCCCGGGACCCATTGGCCAGCATCCCATGGGGGCTGTAATAGTCTTCCTCTAGCAAATGGCCATTCTGTGCATTGTTGGTTTTGTTATAAAAGGCAATGTTGCTGATGGAAGAGGGTGGGCTAAAAGATTCCGGCTGGGGCAGATTGCCGGGAGACGTAGGACTAATGACAGTGTCCACTGACGACACAGCCCAGGTCCGGTTCTGCTGATGGAGATGGGGGTACTGCTGAGTCCGAGCAGTTTTGTCTATGATTCCCATGAATGGCGTGGTCCGGGAACGGGCTGGCTCACTGGGGTAGCCCCCCTGCGTGGGCGAGACGGGGGACAGCTCATCGCACGATCTGTCATAGGCCGGCTTGAGGGGAATGTCCATTTGCTGAATCGAAGCAGAGGGGCGAAAGTTGGGAGTCAGGTTGGAGGTGGAGGAGATGCTATTGCTGGAAGGGGAGAAGCGGAGGCCAACGCTCTGAGAGTGGAGTAGAGGCCTTGGAGTCGGTGGGTGAGGCTTGATTTCACTGGGATTGACTGTGATGGGCCTTCTTATGAGATGAGACACATCTGGAGAGCCCAGCTGGTTGGCGGGGAG
Organism: Cyanoderma ruficeps; assembly: GCA_008694505.1. Lineage (NCBI taxonomy): Eukaryota > Metazoa > Chordata > Aves > Passeriformes > Timaliidae > Cyanoderma > Cyanoderma ruficeps. The sequence continues at coordinate 532,657 of VZDJ01000403.1, forward strand.
GGAAGTACGCTCCAGGTCAAGCTTCGAGTGGCACACCGGATAATAGGAGGCGGACTGGCTTCGCCCAATCTGAGGCGTCTGGCCGTACCTCATCCCCCCTCTGTATGCTGAGGATGGTCTCTGTGGAAGGTCTTCTTTGGCCAGCCCTCCATGCTGACAGATGGCTCCGGCGCTGAGACTCGCCTGCACATGCTGCACGGGCCTGCTGTCCCCCACGATGCCCCCGATGGAGCCCTGGTAGACCAGCCGGCTCTGGCTGACCCCCATGTCCCCTGATGACGACTGGTACTTACTGGCCATGGAGTGGGCGACCTGGCTGTACGCACCAGTTGGGATGACAGTGCTGGAATGGACGGCAGAGCTGGGCTGATTGCTCCTCACGATCTGTGCCTTGGCTGGCTGCAGCCTCAGCCCCGGCTGCGGCACGGCCACGGGGAGCTGGGGCATCTGGAAGGATCTCTGCGTCATCTTGGATAGCGGAGACTTGGGTCTGCCAGGGAGCTGCGTGACCCCACTGGGCTCCTGCTGGTAACGGACCGGGGAGCCGGACTGGGACCTGTAAACGCTCATGCTCTCCGCGGGGGGACTGGCGCGGTACTGGGGGCCTCTGCGAAGGGGAGACGGTGGTGGGCTCTGGTACTCCTTCCCTTGGCTTCCCACGGGAGGGGGGCTGAAGCGGTAAGTGGAGCCCTGGTGAGCTGGGGACGTGTGTGGAGGACTGGGTCTGTAATGCGAGTTTTGGTGTGTCGGAGACAGAGCAGGAGACGTGGACTGGTACCCCTGCCTGGTTGGTGAACCCACAGAGCTGTTGGACCTGAAATCAAAGACCTGATGAGAGCCAAGAGGCGATCCAGAAATATAAGCTGAGTCCCTGTGAGCTGGAGATGGGGGTGGGCTCTGGATGATGGGCAGCCCTTGGTTTGGCCTGGACTCTGTCTGCAAGCCAATGGAAACATTTTCTACATCCTGCTCGAGGTATTCCTCCTCAAAGATATCTTGCACAGAATATAGCTCTTCATGCTGGGCTTCGGGTTCTGGCTCTACTGGGAGTGGCGGTGGTGGCTGCTGCTGCTGCTGCTGTTGCTGCTGCTGCTGCTGCTGCAGCTGCTGCTGCTGCTGCTGCACCTGCCTGCACTCCTCCTCCACCCGCATCAGCAGCCGCTGGATCTCACGGTTGTTAGGACACAGCTTGATGGCCTCGTTCAGGTCCTCCAGGGCTGCTGAAAACTGCCTGTTTTACAAAAAGAACAGAAATGAGAACTGGAAGTACACTGGATTTGAATGGAGCTGTTTTCAGAGATTCCAGGGGAATAAAGTGGCTTGTGCATGCTACTGAGGGAGAGATATGAGATTGCTGCTGCTTGCTGCACCTCTCACATGCTGCCTTACAGGCCTCCCTTGGATTTACATTATCCAAACAGAGGGAAAATCCTGGAGAAAAAGGGAACACAGCCCTGAGATGGCACAAGCCAGACTAGCAAACACGCCTGCCTTTGCAGCTTACGTTAGGGGCTAATTAATCACTCCCCCTAGCATCACCATGAGCTTCACCTCTGTTTTAGCAAAGGGGACACCAACACATTGATCACCCTAAGTCCAGCTCACCACTGCTGTAAACAAGCTCTGACAGAGCTACAGCCACTTACACCAGTGAAAATTTAACTTCTGCCTGATGCCAAGACCACACAGCATCAGGCCTGGCTCCAGAGCTCAGGGGCTCCCACAGGTCAACGCTCTGGGCAAGGCTTGTCTCTCCAATTTTGCAGTGGATTTGGCTAACATCTTTGGAATGAAGCAATCAAGCAGTGTGCCAGAGGCTGTGAGCCCAGGGAAGCCTTTGTGAGCACGAGGCAGGCTCGCAGAGGCTGGCCCCTCACACCCTTCTCTCTGTCCCTGCTCACCTGCTGCTGCGTTTGGCCCTTGCTCTTGCATAGTAAGCTTCGTAAGATTTCGGTTTCAGCTCCAGCGCTTTGGTGGCAAATTCCTCCGCCATTCCAAAATCCTGTCATTTGAATAGGTGTGCAGGTAAGTAACTGAATACATTCAGAAATAAAAATAAATACATCATGGGAATAAAACAAACTTAGTACGGACTTCTTTTATTTTTCATTTTTCATGGAAAACTTGATGGTCTTGGAATATTTCACATGGATTCCACATCATTTACAGACAGGGAGCTATGATGGCATTTCCAAAGACTCAGGTGTGGTTAATGCAAGTCGCTGTCACCACCCACAGAGGCTAGCAAGCCTCACTGTGTCCCCAACGTGTGCATGTAAATCCCTCTCCAACAACCTACAGTCTTGAGGAAACATCTGGTCTTGCAGAGGCTGGAATGTTATCTCATGAACCATTTTTTCCATAGTTGAAAGCAATAGGAAACCTTTCCCATGCCCTTCTGCTTCCCTGAACACACTGACATTCTTCAAGGGGCTGAAGAAAGTTGCCTATGAAGGACAGGGCTGCATTAGCTGCAAACAGGACTCGCCTGGCAAAGTTTCCTATCAATCCCACTGTTCCTCACTTCTCTACAACAGCTCTCCTGGGAGGACAGTTTGGGAGCAGGGAGAGGGTGACAATCTGGGATTTGGGACTGCTCTGGGTGCTTTCTAGGGGCAGTGCCACGAGACCAGATTATCAGCTCTGTGTTCAGACCCTGTCACCCTCCCTTGCCTTGTCCTGAAAGCTTCATGTGCTGCTAAGCTCAGCTGAAGCTCAGCACTTGTGAAGGAGAACTCCTCCTAGTGGGGAGGATTCCATTTCACAGCCAAACACTGCTTTGGATCGCTGCACTGGGCTATGACCTGACCAGCTCTGGGAGAAAGGACTGGATAGTGCTGCTCCTGGTTTCTTCAAAAACTGGTGAAGCCAACTCTTGCTACGGGCATGCCCTGCCTGGGGGAACCTTATACTCCTGTTTGTACCTGCAGTAGCAGTTACTGAGGAGTCACTGTCCAGCAAACTGAATTGGGAATGCAGTCATGAGACAGGGACCTTCATGGTCTCATCTATGGGTGCAAAAACTGCAGGAGCAATTACAACCCTCAGAAATTTTCCATCACAAAACCTGGCATTCCCCAGTTAATGATAAACCAAAAATCTTGTCCTTAAAGCATAGGACAAGAGCTGGAGTTGATTAGCTGTGAATTGGCTGATTTAAAGAGAAGGTTCACACTTTTTCTCCAAACTGTGTTTGTTCACCAGCATTAACATCTTAATCCTTTTGTTTTCCATCTTTCTTTCTCTCAGAAAAAGAAATGAAAGCGTCCCAAAAGCTCCTTCCCTCCAGGGTAACCTTTGCTGGCTCATGACCTCAGCAATGTCGCTTTTTGAGTTTATGGTGACTTTGATTTGTGGAACTGGAAGCTCCTGCACTCCAGGGAAGGCTGGCAGAACAGGCATCTGCACAAGCTGGTTGCTGGATGCTGCCAGATTGCAGCGGGGAGAGTGACAGGGATCTGGAAGTTCTGGGATGAGAGGGAGTCTTGTGGAGGTGTTTCTGGATGAGTCACTGCCCTGGGGAAGTGCTAACCCCCTAAGCATATGCTCCTTCATTTGAAATTAATTAGTATTCAAAGGAGCACATCTCCTGGCTCCTCCTCACTGCTGCCCCAGAAATCTGGAAAATGCCTCCACCCCCATGTGACGATGTGAACATCATCATCAAAAGGGAGTAATAAAAAATTCAAAGAGCTATAAACACAGCAATGAATTTTTAATCATCTGAAATGCATATTAAATCACTACTGCTTTGGAATTATAAAATGTCAGTGCTCTGTGAAGGACAACCAGGTTACAGAGAGGAGAGATCTGAGAGGCCGAAGCACGATTAGGGGTGGACATGTTTCTGCAGAGGCACAAAGATGCTGAGTTTTGCTTAAGGCCATGAAAAGAGGGGACACTTACATTCATTTTCCTTCGGCACCGGGAGAGGTTGAGAAGCAGCGACACCTTCAGCTCACGGAAGGTTTTCAGGTCTTCTCCAAACCCTTCTCTGGGGAATTTTTTCAGAGCATACTGGTAGCGCTGGGCAGCCTCTTTCACTTTACCTTTCTATTAGAAGGAAAACATGTCAAAACTCATCCTTGGGTTGAGTTTATTTCCCTGCAGAGAATTCACTCACCAGCCCCACCCGTGTTTTAGGTGGCTAAGGAAGCACAACTTCACTACTTAGCTCTTTCCTAGAAAGGAAGGGCAAAACATTTGATCAAGGGAACACCTGAGCTGGAAAGGCAGATGCCTTGTGCAAGTTGAGATCTCCCACTTCATACAGAGCTGTCACACTACAGCAGGAAACGTGGAGAAATGGTGTTAACTCGATACAACTCCATCTGGTTCTTGGCTGGATGGTCTTTTGAGCTGGGTGATCAGTTACCCATTCCTGGAAAACACCCTCCACCCAAAGCTTAGTACACATCCAGGAGGGTAAGAAACACAAATTGTGGGACTTTGGGCAGAGCTCTGGGGCTCAGAGAAGCCTCTGCAATAGCAAAGATAAATGTTATGGCACTGCCGTGGCTCTGAACTTGGACAAACAGGGTTAAGATTCACCTCCCTGGACTTCAGATGTTTAAAACTCTACATCTAAGTCTGTTAACTGGGTTTCGTTTATAATTATTGGTATGCAACAGTCACCTTCAAAGGTGACTCATCTCTGCTATTTTGGGCAACTAATTTTGGGATGGGACGATGTGCAGCCTGAAGGGGGGCAGCCGACAGGCAGGGTGAGAGAAAGAGGGCAGGATGGGATCAAGGACACACACAGTTCCTCATGACCCAGACATATATTCTGCAGCTACAAACAGTGAGTTTTAAAAACCTGTAGACTCAGGTTTCTCGGCTGTATCATGTATCTCTGGCAGATAACTCCTATTACAATGCCAGCTTTGCGTATTTTCTGCTTCACCCTTAGAGCCTCACGGTGAATCATTGTTGTACTTGCACATTTTCTATGTGTATGCAAATCCCCAGGTTTTGAAGATCGGCTTAAAACAAACACAGTGCAAAAAAAGACTCCCTAACTGTAACAGTGGAATGTCTCCCATGGGCTAAAGGACACGACAAAGTCAGCTGTATCCTGACAAACTGTTTTCATTGCAAAAAGTTTATTCCAGGAGTTTTTCTGGGATATTCTGTCCCACTGCCTTTATTCCCAACAGTGAGCCCGCTAGGTAATGACAAGACTGCCAGACCTGATGCAACAGCAGCAGCACTCCCAACAAAAACTTAGGTCTTGCTGCTTTCAAAGAGGAAATGAAGAGTTGGCTCAAATTCAGAGCAACTTGGCTTTGCTTCAGCTTTGTTACAGATTTGGGCAAGCAATCCCCTCTTCTCCAACCCCACTAACCAAAACCAAACAGTTCAGAGCACAAGGAATGCTGCGAGTAGGAGCTTTTACTTGCCATGGGTTAAGGCAGCAGCATTAGAATCACAGAACCATTTAGGCTGGGGAGGACCAACCACTGACCTTACACAGCCAAAACCCCTCAAGTCATGCTGCAAGTTGCATCTGTTCCATGTTACAAACACACCCTTCTCACCTTATAAAACATGTCTCCCTCCTCCATCAGCTTGCTCAACAGGATGATCATGATGTCTGGTTTGGAGGTTGCCATTGCCCAAGTTGCTGGACCTGTAGTGTACAGGATGCATGATGGGTAAAGAACTCATACAATGCAAGGGTGGTAGGAAGCTGGGTGGAAAAAAATACCCTGGGGTGGGAATTTCTGCTGGAGAGAACAACTTGGCATGGTGAAAGGGCAGAGTGCTCCAAAGGACTGAGCTGACAATTCCTCTGATACCTAAATTAATGTCATCCCCTTTGCACTGTTTTTCCTTTGCAGTCATTAAGGATAATCCCAATGGTCTGGGAAAGGACGGAGCCGTTTCCACAAGGGGGCAGTGCTGAATGTGGAACAGGCTGGGATGGGGGAAACAAACTGTATTTAAAGGAAAAATCGGAGTGGTTACATAAAAGCACTTCTAAACTCAAATCTATGGAAGTGTACTAGGGAATTTGCAGTGTGACTGTTGATAGGTGGTTTGTGGTTAAGTGGATTGTGATTTCCAGCTTCACAAGATGTGAAAGACTAGAGTAGAAAATCCATTAAGGCAGAAAAAATGACAAAGGAAAGGTCATATATAAGTGCTGCTGGTGCCAAAGGCGTCGTTGGGCTGAGGACATTGGCTCTGCATAGGGGCCACCCTGCAGAGCCAGCTCGTATCTCAAGGACTAATATTGGGAGGGAAGGGGTGGCAAAAATTTGAGGACAGCTCATTAGTGTGGGTGAAGAGTAAGTCAACAATTTTCTATAAATAGATTCAGTACATTTTGGGGGAAGGAGGTTAGTTTTTGAGTTCAAGTTATTCTCTGCAACAGTCATTAAAAAAATTATTTGAAGGTGAGGTAAATTAAAAGATTAGAGGTGTTGGGGACGCATGCAGGCTAAATCAAACAGGAGAAAGCAAGGCTGACAAAGCTATCAGATCGAAGCTGATGCTGACAGCAATGAGATATACCTCGTGGGCGACTCGGTAACGTCTGACAACCTTCAAAGAAAGGAAAAAACAAGAAGTTGTAGGAGAGAGGGGGGAAAAATGGATGAAGGTGAAAAAAAAAAAAAGAAAGGAAAAAAGCAGCTGTGAGAGGCAGGCAGCGAGGAAGCCAATGCACCAGCAAAATCCCCTTTCACAGGAAAACATAACGTGAGCAGCTGTGTGGCGCAGTGCAGGTACACTGAGGTCTGGAAGCATACACAGAGCAAGTGAACGCAGCAGCTCACAGCAAGGCACGGACAGAGTACACCTGGCAACTCAGACTAGTAAAGACAGAAAAAGCATTACCAGAGGAAAGACCTTGCCAAAGAAACAGTTGCTTATTGATTAATTTTGCTAAGTAATATGACAGGAAAAAAAAAATCAACTCCCCATTTTACTAAAGAGAACCAAATAGAGTCCTGGCTCGCCGTCTGCTTTCCGAGTGTGAAGCAGTGGCTGGGGCTGAGGCTGCCTCTGGGTTATACTTGTATTTTTCAGGATTCTAGCCTCACTGCTTGAGTCCTGCCTGAACACAGAGCTGATGGCAGTGTTCCCCTGTTCCTACCTATCTTTGCCCCTTTCTTCAGGAGGGTGACGACAACCGACGTGTTGCGGCAGCCCACGGCTCTGTCGAGGGGCCGCATCCCACTGTAGTCGACGTGCTCGATCATGGCCCCATGGTCCACCAGGAACTGAACCTGCAATGAGAAGCCCAACAGTCAGTTCTGTTCCTGGCTGAGACCCCCACACACTGGTGGGGATGTAGGAGCAGCAGAATCTTGTTCTCTACTGTATGGGCTAAAAGCACCTCCATGGGGTCTGAGGGTAAACTGTGGGCAGTAGGTCGAGGGAGGGAATTTTGTCCCTCTACTCCGTTCTGGTCTCTGGTGAGACTGGAGGGCTGTATCCAGCTCTGGGGTCGCAAGCACAGGAAGGACATCAAGCTGTTGGAGCAAGCCCAGAGAAGGCCATGGAGATGCTCCAAAGGCTAGAGCGCCTCAGTTACGCAGGCTGGGAGAATTGGGATTGTTCAGCCTGGAAAAGGCAAAGCTCCAGGAATACCCTTAGAGCCCCTTCCAGTGCCTAAAGGGGCTCTAAACAGCTTGGAGAGGGACTCTTGGACAAGGGCCTGGAATGACAGAACAAGGAGGAATGGCTTTAAATTGAAAAAAAGTAGGTTTTGACTGAATATCAGGAAGAAATCCTTCCCTGCAGTGGTGGTGAGACCCTGGCACAGGGTGCCCAGAAAAGTTTTGGCTGTTCCATCCCTTGAAGTGTTCAAGGCCGGGTTGGACAGGGCTTGGAGCAACCTGGGACAGTGCAAGGTGTCCCTGCCCATGGCACAGGGCGGAACGAGATGGTTCCTACCTCCCTTCCAACTCAACCCATTCCGGGATTCTCTGATCAGCTTCTGTAGAAGCACCTTCCCATGTGGAGGGCCAGGACTTGTTACATCAAGCTGAACTGTACGATTTTATAGTTTTTACACCACCAACTGCCCATTTTCTGTGGGTGTCCCACAGGCCACTCACCACCTCAGCGTCGCCGTAGAAAGCCGCCAGGTCCAGCGGCGTGCGGCCGTTCTTGTCCGCGTGGTCCGTGGCAGCTCCGTTCTCCACCAGGGAACGCACCACGGGCAGGTGGCCCTTGAGGCAGGCCCAGCTGAGGGCTGTCAAGCCCTCTTTGTCCATCAGAGAAATGGAGGCACCTGAAAGAACAAGCAGCATTTCACTTCAGAGCTCTCTGTTGTTTAGCGTTGTTTGCCACAAACCCTCTGCTCAGCAACGACGGCTTGTTTTCAGAGAGCTCTGTACATAATTATTAATTCCTTTATTAATGTTTCTCCCACCACAGATGCCACCCTCTGTGGCAACTTCAATTACACTGATGGGAACTGTGGCAAATGAGTTGATTCACACCAAGGTGCAAACACTCTCATGCCTACCTCTGTGGGCTTTCCTGGCAAACATCTGAGCAGCACGGTGGATCTGACTTCGCTCATCTGAGACATCATCTTTTTAACTGTTTTTTTTTTTTTTTTACTTAATCTAACCCCATTCCAGCCTGTGTGAGTCATAGATGAAGACCACTTTGCTGTTTCAGCAGGCCACCATGGGGAATTAATTCAATTCAGCTCAGTTCTTCTAAAAAAGCACGTATTTTCCCTTCTTCACTCCCCTCCCCTTTACCCAAAAGTACACAACTTCCAGCAGTATTTCTCCCTGAACTTTACCCAATATAAATACAACGTTGTGGGATACACTACTGCCAACTACAAGCCAAGGAGAGGGGGACTTGACGTTTTCTTGGATGAGGAAATGGTGCTGCCATACCAACGGGTCAGTATTGCTCCACACGGCATATGGATACGGATATGAGAGCTGAACAGCAGCTTTAAGTGAACACTCTGCCTCATGGCATGAAGACAACTCCTGTTGCCATGGCACAGCCATGGCTCTGGTTCTGGAGTGTGCAGAGATGATCTGTATCTGTTCTGCTCCTCCGAGGATCTGCAGCTACCTGCAGGATGCTCCTGCCAGCAGCTGGGATGAATTGCTGCTGCAGTGCTTTTCTCCTCGAGGCAAATTCTAAACCTCCCAGCATGAGATTCCCTGCCCCTAGAATGTTCAGCAAATGTGGGAGTGATGTGAATTTCCTAAATGTTCCTGTTCATCCCAGCAGACACATCCCTGGTGTGCACAGGCTGCCCAGCTGAGGTCTCCCTGCTGGCACAACCTATTTGTGGAGCAGTACAGCACGGGAATGTTTGCTCCAGGTGTGTTCAGAACCCTCCAGCCCTCAGAGCTCTCAACACAGCCTGGAGTGTCAGTGGGGGAGGAGGCAAACAGCACCTGGGGCAGTCAGGAATGCCAAGGTGGGACACAGGCTGCAAGGTACAGGCTCAGGGATGACAACACAGAATCACACCAGCCAGTCCCATCCCCTGCCGTGGGCAGGGACACCTTCCACTACACCAGGTTGCTCCAAGCCCCATCCAGCCCGGCCTCGGACATTTCCAGGGATGAGACAGTCACAGCTTCTCTGGGCAATCTGTGCCAGGGCCTCACCACTCTAATCATGAAAAATTTCTTGCTTCCATCAATTATCCAGAAGGCACAATGAGCCAGCTCAAGTCAAAAAGAGAAGACTGACAGCTGGAGCATCAAAAAGCTGCAGGGAGTGGCCAGGATGTGGGATGTGTTCTGAACAGAGGAGGTGCCCAAAGCTGCAGTGCCCAGGCAGGGTGGGATCCCCCAAGGGATGATGCTCAGGTAGAAAACCATCAAGGGATTGATTTTTGCAGGAAAGCGAGACTTAGAATCAAGCTCCTGCCAAATGGAACGAGCATGAGAATTTATTTTGCTTTGTGTAATACAGGTCTGTATAAATATCAGCCTTGGCAGAGCTGCTACCAGGAAAGTTTAATTCTCTGTTCACACACCTGTTATTTCTAGATGTTAAGCCACAGGTAACTCAAAAATTCTGGGTTTCAAATTGATTGATGACTGCAGCTTAGCTAATAAAATGTGTTTACAAATGCTGACTGTATTAATCAAGTAGTCATATGAGATTTGCTTTGCAACATGCTAACTAATGCTTATGATTCACACACTCTGATTTTAATGAAACATTGAGCAGGATTGTCAAAGCCGTTTTAATTAAATATGCCATTTATCATTGTATTCTGCCCAGGCTTGAGTTAACTTTTCAGGACCATGTGTTATAGTGGATACAGTGGAGTTTAGAAGAATGAACCTTTTAAAGTAAAAATTTTCACATTTTTGGCTTTTTTTCCTCGCAGTATCCAAAGAGACAGAGAAACATTATGCGCACAGCCCGGATCAGATTATTTTCAACCTCCTCTGAACGAGCTGGTGTGGTGGGATGTACCACAGCTGGCCCCCAACACCTCCCAGCACGTGCTCTAACCTTGTGCAAGCAGAAACTCCACAGTGCCCAGGTGTCCCTCGGACGCGGCCATCATCAGCGGCGTCCGGCCCTGCTTGTCTGCCATGTTCACGTCAGCCCCGTGTGTCAGCAGGAGATCCACGATCTGCAAGACACAAGGTTACACATGGAGACACAGCTAAGGAGACACCAGAGCCAAGGAAGAGCAGAGCAGACCCCACATTCTAAAAACTCCCACCCCTCCAGGAACGGTGGTCCTTGGGATTGCCGAATGGATGATTAAGGATTATGAAAAGGAAGGAAGGTGTGAGGATAGGAAAAATGTTCTTGAAAGTGATGAGCATCCTGTTTGTTTCTCAAATGGTGAGATAACCAGAGAAGGTGTGGCTGCCCCATCCCTGGAACTGTTCAAAGCCAGGCTGGATGGGGCTTGGGATAGTGAAAGGTATCCCTGCCCGTGGCAGGGGGATGGAATTAGATGGTCTCTTTAAGATCTCTTCCAACCGAAACCATTCCACGATTCTCTGATAACACAGGACTTAAGCAAATCTGTCTGCACCCAGACAAAGCTTGGGGCAACAGAAGCATCACTATCACTTCTTTTCGCTCTGACCATTCCCCAGAAGAGCTGGGGCTTGTCCTCTCCATGCCTATTCCAGCAAGACAGAAGGGACGACCTGACCCACCATCTCCTGCCACCCCAGGAATGTGAGGAGCCCACTGACCTGCCAGTGTCCCTGTCTGACGGCGCTGAAGAGCGGGACGACCCCGCGGCGATTGGGCTGCGCCACGGCGGCGCCCTGCTCCAGGAGCAGCCTGCACACCTCCAGCTTCCCGCGCCCCGCCGCCGCCGTCAGGGCTGCACCAGAGAAGAAAGCAGTCAGGGAAAGAGCCACACACGCAGTGCAGCGTTTTCCTATCTGGAAACGGGTCTTTCTGCTGGATAGCAAAGTGATGGGGCCTGAAGTGCCAAACTTATCTCGTGGCAGGCAAAGCGAACAAAGAAAATGGGCTGGATTGGTAGAGTTTCAACTCGTGTCATTTTAGTTACCTCAAAGGTCATCTCTTCCATGAAAAGTTTACATAATGTCATGGAACAAGGCTGTTTGGGACAATCAACTTTTATTGTTTTCTGCAAGTAACAGTGAAATGGGATGAGAACCCCAATGAATTTATAAAATAATCTACAGGCACTTGTGACTGAGGTTAAAGGTGTGACTGAGGTTCAGGTTTAGCTGCAAAGAAATGTGATCGTGAGTCCATTATTGTGTTCCCTACTGCCAAAGCCATAGACTGTGAGGCTGAATGTATCTGAGTAGGGGCACAACATCCAGAGAAAATACAGGCCTTCAGGTACTCGACAAGACCTTCTGCAACCTGTCAAAGCCTCATCCCACCATGACTACAAGGAAACAAGTGAGGGATCAAGCAGGAGGCACTGACAGATCCTGCCAGCTACTGATGTCAGTCACATTTGTGGCTTTCCTTTGTCCAAACAAGCACAGAGCAGTGTAACCCAGGAGGACTTTTACTTTCCATATCCCACTTTAGTCTGTAGATCATTGAAACCAGGGAAACAACTGGAAAGCAAAATAGGATGGATTTGTTCACCTGTTTTCCAAGAAGAACATTATTTCTGGGCTTTGTTTCCGGCCAGGGCTAATCCTACCAGCCAGGGTCTTTGTGCAAATCCAAAAATATCTCTCATTTTCGTATGCTCACGATATTACAGGTGGGTAGAAGCAACACCTGAGAGTTTTTTCCATGACAAAATGTGCTCTGTTAACTCAGAAGTGTGGATGAGTTAGAGAACACATATTCAATCTGAAAATAGTTCCAAGTTCAGGACCTGCCGGTGACTTGCTTCAGTATTAATTTTAGACGTTCCGGTTCCTCCCTCTCCCCAACTTTCTGTGCACTTCAGCACAGCTCCACTGGCTCCACGTTCTGCTGCTTCTGGTAGGAGTTGGAGCAGAAGGTGGGAGTCTATTTCTGACTGATGTCGCTTGTTTTTTCTTTGAAGTACATTTCTGTGGGTTGGCTGATTACAAGGTGTTGATGGGTTTCCAACTGCAACACTGTTAATGTTGGGGGATTTAATTAATTCTCAATTCTCTTCCATATCATGGCTGAATTTTCTTCTCTTGGGGTTGAGAGACACCAAGGGTTAAAAGAAAAATCATTTTGCTGCCACAAGCAGAACATTCTGCAAAATCTATAATCAGATCCATGTGGGTTTTAAATGTAAGCTACAAATATAGAAGGAAGCAGAGGGATTGGCATGCAGGGCTGCTGGCTTCTGCTTCTAAACCTGCCTGCACTTGAAACGTTGCAGGTTAATTTGAGGTATTTTACATCAAAATTACTTATGTTTGCAACAACAAAAAATATGGTAACTCACTCGAGTGTTTGGTGTTTGTTAGGAAATGTTCTTTGGAGAAGACTTTACTGCAACAGGATGATTTGATCCACGATTTCTCCACTTTCCCTTGCAATCCCTTCTGCCTGCAGTGACACATCTTTCTGTTGACACCCTGTTCCTCAGGGTCCAAGCAGCTGGTGTGGCTACATGGCTCCAGCCTGTCCTTTGCAGCTCCAGCTCAAGGGAAGCTCAAAAGCTCCTGTGCTACTGAGCAACCAGATCTTGCTCCTCCAGGAGGAACCAAGGAGGATGAAAATGGTCTGGTTTGAAGTTTTACTCTCCGCTGGAGAGCTCCCATGGCCCAGCACAACCAAGGTGAGTCCACTGAGCCCAGCCGAGGAGCAGCAACCAGGATCCTGTGCTGGAATGTTCATTTTGCAGCTTTTCCATGAGAATGTAGTGCCAGAAGGCCTACTCACCGTGCAACAACCAAGGCTTGGCAAAAACACCACACAACAACTGCTGTGTTTCCCAAAACAGCTCCAACAGAGCCAGAAATGGGGTTCAGGTGTGGAAGTGCCCATCTCCATCAGCGAGCAACACCAAACCACGGCCTCTTACACCAGGCACCTGCAACAGTGTATTCTGCTTCTGCTGCTTGTTTTCTTGTAGAAAAAACAACTTTATCTGGAGAAGGAATCATTAAATTGCTCCTATCCAGCACGTGTATCTGTTTCACAGCCTGGCAGCAAGACAAACAGTTTGATGGAGATGCTTTTTGCACCTCCAACTCTGATGGAGATAGCATTAAGTGACTCAGACACTTTTCTGCTGGGTTTTGGTATTAGTTTTGTCCCAGGGGGAAATAGTCCATCTGGAGTTGGCTATAGTGTGCTGTCAGCAGTTCCTAAACCTATGATGTCACTTGGCACTGCCATTTGGATGATATTAGGCTGATATCATCGAGCCAGGCACTCGGCTCTGCTCTGTGGAACATGAGACATGAGCAACAAGTATCAAAACCCAGACAAGCCAGGATTCAGATTTTCAGAGCAGTTTGCTATTTTTAGGTGGAAACCTGTATTTCTCTCCAAATTTATTTAAACTCTCCATTTATTTTTTGGGAAAATAATAATAATAATAATAATAATAATAANATAATAATAATAATAATACAGTTATGTGAAAGAGAGTCTTGAGTTTTGTATGAACTTACAGACTTGTTTCATGTAGACAAAAGGCTGTTCTGTTTGGTGGTTGCCTCATTTTTGCTCATTTTCCCACCTTACCTACTACCAACTTTAATATGTAAGTGCATACTCCTTTGAGATGGATCCCCAGTTTGTGTGTGATTTGTCAATCACAAATCCACATTCCCAAGTGTCCCAGTTACTCAGAAACCCCTCTCTGATAGAGAAACTCCCAGATGTCTGGTTAGTCCAGCTTTTGGCATTTTTGGGGCAGAGGCAGAGGTGTGGGACAACAGAGATGGAAACAAGCAGACTGGGATTGTCAGAGCTACCCAGGACAGGGAAGGGAAGGGAAGGGAAGGGAAGGGAAGGGAAGGGAAGGGAAGGGAAGGGAAGGGAAGGGAAGCTACAGCTCCTATAGAAATCACCTGTCTCTCCCCAAAGGCTGTCAAAGCTGTTGATCTGTGCTCTCTCCACCTCCTCTTCATCTTTTTCTGGAAGATCGAGCAGGTAGGAGACGATCTAAAACAAAATGATATGTCAGATCATGACACGAGCTGCTTGAGGTACACTGAAGGAAGGTGCTCTGCCTGGCACCCTGAGATCAAGGAAATATTCTTCCTGAGATTAATCACTGAACCTGCTGCCCTGTATAAGCAGAAAAAACCCAACCAAGTGTCTTGATATGAAGGCATGTGATGAGACTTGGTAGTTCCCTGTAACTGTGTCTGCTCAGCTGGAGATGACCTGGTGTGTGCAGTGGATGCATCTCCTGGAGGAGGTGAGGCTGAAAGGAGGTATTTGGTAGGAAAGAACTCATTCTCAAGGGAAGGAGAAGGAACAGGGTCTGCCATGGCTCACTGGGGCTCTGTGGTGGGCTTGACACTGGGTTAATGCTTGCACTCAATAACCTTAATGGCATTTTCCAACCTAAATTTTTCTATATATCCTTTTCCCCACCATAAATCTTTGTCAGGCTGGCAGGAGGAAGCTCTCTGGCTCTTCCCTACCCTGACACACAGTCCAAAGTTACATGTTCTCACACTCTCCATCCGTGCTGGAGGAGTGGTGTAGGCAACGTGTGCCCATCCATCCTATCCCTGCTTAGAAGTTTATTCCAAAAGTTTATTCTGACATTAAAGGCTTGTTATGCTTCCTCTCCTGGAAGCCTGCCCAGATCACAGGGTTTGCCAAGGGACCTGTGAACACTGGGATGGGACAGAGAGGAAGAGCAGGACAGAATCCCTCTGGACTCCACCTCCAGATGTTCTTTGGTGAGTGGGCAGGAAAGGGCCAAGCCCTGGTTTCCCTTCCTGCAGAGGCAGAGCAGGTCCTACCTCGGTGTAGCCCATGCTGGCAGCAGCAATCAGGGCCTGCTGGATTGCGTGGCTCTTCTTGAACACTCCCTGCTGCTGCCCGGCCATGCTCCAGTCACACTGGATCAAGAACTTCACCACCTCCAAGTGTCCCCTGAGAGCGGCATGGACCAGGGCACACTGCCCGTTTTTGTCCAAATGATCCACCTCGAAAAGAGATGAAAAAACACAATTAAAACAAAATCATGATCAAGGTATCTTCGCTCCTTCAGAATTTCCAATCCCGGTTTCAAAATAATGCCACGTGTGCAAAATGTACATTTTTCTGGTAAACTATCACTTCCATGACCAGAAACCAAACATTTCCAAAGCTACATCCCAGGCTCTGGCATTATCTTGGCCACAAATGTTTGCTTTGGGAAAGATATCATTACTTTTTTAGCTTTCTTCTGTTTTCTTCAGACTCAAAGGCTACAACAATATTTTTTCCTTTGTGTCCTGAAGTCCAGCATTCAAATTTTCTTGTGCATTGAAATCACATACACTGGTATTATCTCCTTTAGTCATATCTACAAAAGAAAAACCAGTTCGTTTTCCAGGTTTTGGTTCTTTTGAGAGTCCCAGAAGTGCCCCAGCCTGCAGCCAGACACCGTAAGGTGAACTCAGCACAGGCACAATCAATAGGAATTAGAGACAGTGCTTGACATCCCTGGAGGAACTCATTTGGTTGTATTTTGGGGCATGGTTTCCACTCGATGCCTGAATAAATCAGCTGGGATTTCTAGACACTATCCCAACAGGGACACTTGGAGAACACAAGAAAGGCAGGTCAGTTATCATCCTCCTGCTGGTTGACCCCTTCTGTAGTCTGCAGTGTACTATTTATCATTAAAATAATAATAAATAATTATTATATTAACATATTTTTACTAATATTAGAATGGTTTGGGTGGGAAGCGACCTTAAACACCATCTCATTCCACTCCACTGCCCTGGGCAGGGACACCTCCCACTGTCCCAGGTTGCTCCAAAGCTCTGTCCAACCTGGCCCTGGACACTTGCAGGGACCCAGGGGCAGCCACAGCTGCTCTGGGCACCCTGTGCCATGGCCTGACCACTAAATTACATATGAGAAATATTTCATATATTATAACACATTCACGTTAATATATTATTATTTCTCCTTTCTCATCTCCTGCAGTAATCAGCATTGCAATTTTCTGCAAATATCTCAGTCTTCAAACTGCACCAAACTCTGTTTTGAGATATTTCCTCTGTACTGTTTGTGACTTCTGTCACTAAACTCTCTCAAAATATCCAACAAAAGCAAAATTCTTTTCTTCCTTCATACCGTCCTCACATTATTACAGACAACACAACCCAGTAAGATCTAAACAGTCCCTCAGTCATCCTGACATCCATACCAAAACTACACAAACCCATATTTTGCCTTTTGAACTGAAATTAAAGTTATAGAGAAACCACAAATTGTTTCCAGGAGGCTCCACTTCAAAAATCAGCATAATTTTCTTCTTCAACAAAGTATTTCAACTTGACTCATTATATACAATTAAAACTCCAAACACTCATCACAAAGCTAAACAAAGGGGATTTTTCTAGGACAAGTCTGATGAAAATTTTTGGAAAATGTGTCTCAGGGAGATATTTAAAGAATGTTTTTGTGCTGGAAAAGCAGTGTTGCCATTTTAACCTTGCAAGGTTAAGGATTTCTCCAGAACATCCTTATGCATGTCACCAGTGCAACACCACCAGGCATCTCCTACCTCAGACCTGAATTCCAGACACCAGTTAACTGGCTCTCACGAGTTGGTGAAACCAACCTTTGGCATCCATTTTCTGCACTGATGGTGGCACAAAGTAGTTTAAGGAGATTGTGGGTCAGAGTAGAGATGACCCCTTTAGTATAGGTAATAGGTATTGGCACAGAATTGTAAATAATAAGTATGTAATTATCTGCACAAGAAGGTAGAGACCTCCCATCACAAGGGAAGTCATCCTGTGTCTGAGCTGCTGTGAACATCTCGGCCAGGCACAGAGAAAATTGCAAGATAAGAATTAATAAACGTAAGATAAGAATTAATAAAAAATTAATAAACAGTTGTTGATACATCAATGTGGGCCTTTTAAACCCACTACATTTTAGCAGGAAAAAAAAAAAACAACACCAAAAGCAGCCTCCTGGCTTCATCTGCTGGAGGATGTTCTAGTGAGCATTCCATGTCCTGCCTGCAGCTCCTACCCAGCCTTGAACAAGCGTGGAGCAGTTTAGACCAGCTTCTGAGCCGTGTGGTTCCTTTACCTTGGCCCGTTTCTTGCACAGCAGCACCACGATGCTCAAGAACCCGGCGGCAGCCGCGTAGCCCAGCGGGGTCAGGCCACTCTCCGAAGCAGCATCGACGTTGGCCCCAAACTCCAAGAGCAAAGCCACCATCTCGGCATATCCCAGGTGAGACTGGACGCACAAAATGGGGGCGTTGTTCAGAACCTCCGTCCGGTAATTCACGTTTGCACCTCCCAAAATCAGCAGCCGACTGACCTGCGCAGGGAAGGAGAGCTGTTGGCTGGGCTTTACCAGGAGAAAGGAGCTTATGGTCAAGGCAACACCGTGACAGAGATCAGGGCCCTTGGCACATCTCCAAGCAAACAGCAAAGGATGTAAAATGCTGAGTAAAAACATCTGCCCAACAGATGGTCCCACTGGATGCAGATGGAGAAGTTTAATCATTTCCCAAGTGGCTAGGAAGTGGTCTGAAGGGTGCAGCCACCCTTTGTTTTGGAACAAAGTCACTCAAGCTCCGCTGCAGCAACTGGGGACATGGTGGGGATGGAGGAATCAAAACACACAGCTGGAGAGAGCTGTACTCAGCACCCTTCCAGAGGATTCCTCTCTAGGGCTGGTTTGGCTGTCCCACTGCACGGCTCCCTCTGCACTTGGTGCCAGTGGAAAAGGCTCCACCTCATTCTGGAGAGTGACAAGGAAGGGACATGGGGACAGACACTGAACTCACACTGCGTGGGTGGAAAGGACCTGGGATAAACATCCTGCCGTGTGAGAAAACATTTCCAAACCTGTATCTCTGTCTGAAATCCTTTCTGCTGTAGAGATGGGCTCACCTAAGTCAATACATTCATCGTATCATTCCAAAAGAAGTGCCTGAACCAGCACATGAGCACATTCTGTTGGATTTGATGTCACCTCAGAGCTCATGCCTATCTAAGCCAAAGCCCTTTGCATGTCAAGTTCCAAATCAGTTGTTGCATTCCCCGTTTTGGGAAGGAAAAAATCCCATTTTGCACAGGCACAAACTCACTATTTGCTCATTGCAATGAAAAGGACATCCCTGGTCAAAGTAGTGGAGTTGACAGACTACCCCAAATGGTAACAAAACCTCAACTGAATGAAAGCTCAGGAAAAACATCCAGCAAGCTGCTCAGCCTGGCTAGGACACTGGACACAGCTCCAGTGAATAATACTCTGCATGGTCACTGCCCATTGCTGGAGCTCCTTGTGTGAATTCTGAACCCCCTGGCCCTCCCCATCCTCCTCCAGTACCTTTATGTTCGGGGTGTAGAGATTTCTCAGAGATGCCAAAGCCATTGAAAGACCTTCAGTACTGTAGGAGATCCAAAGCCCTTGCAGGATGGAGGAAGATACCCCAACTTTTTTGCTCAGACCCTGAAAAAGAGAAAGTACCTTAGATCCAAGCTTACAAATCTGCTCAGTTACACTGGGCTGATCCTCCCAGGTCTCTGGACTTCAAAGGAGTTTCAGGACAATAATGACTACACCCAAGAGAATGTGACAATTTGCCAGATCTGACCTTCACAATCAATTAGTAAGCTTGCAGAAAATTACTTGTAAAGATAAAGTAGCCACCTCCAAGGCCTAAGAAAGGCAAGATTTAACTGTGAGCAACCAGATCCATTCAACACCTTCACAAAATGCCATGTTAAGGAGCACAGATTGCTGCTCTTTTTGGTTTTTTTAATGAAGTACACAGCATCTGCTCACAGTAAGATAAATTCAGGGACTTTCAACCACAGCCTGGAGCAGGTATCTTGGACCAGATCGTGTCCAACTTTTCAGCTGCTGTCCATGATCAGGTTGTACATAATACACTGAAGGTCTGACATATTTTCCAGCATCCCTAATTGGCAGAGCACAGTTAAGCAGGCTCCCCCTCCTGTGGAAGGAGCCAGAATTTCTCCACAGCCAACAGATGGGAGGGAACAGCTGGATGGAAGAGCAGAGGGGTGGGATGGTGACTCCAGCAGGAGCCATGCCGTGAGTATGCCCTGAGTGCTGCTGCTCTGCTCCTGATTTCCCATGAAAGCCTGCTGATTCCATGGAAACTGCACAGGCATCTTTAACAGCACATTTAATTCTGTTTTGACATGCAAACCCTGATTTCTGCTTCCCTGCACACCGGGTGGTCACCTCCATCCCTGCAAAACAGCAGGGCCTCAGTTCTGGTTTGTGTGACTGGGACTGGGATGATGCTGGTGGAACAAAACCAGCAGCACAAGGTGGGATTTGCTTCCTCTGAAGGAAGATGTGAGAGAATCATCATCCCAACCAATGCTGGACTAGGCTGCAACCTCTAATTCCTCTGTGTGAAAGACAATCTGCAGCACCACCCTAGCCATCAACAGATTTGTCACTTGAAACAGTTTTATCACCAAAAGAAACAACAGATTAGACAAGCTTTTATAAATAACAGCTCCATGTACTTGTTTCCTTAAAGTGCAAGGAGCTAAACCAAGAAAAATACCTGCTTGTGTTGAGGAAGAAAGAGCTCAGGAATTTGAGCCACTGTTAAATGCTGCTTTTGAAATGACATCACAGGACATTAGAGGTCAATATTAAATTTCATGAACTGAGGAGGGTGAAATTAAAAAATGAAAGCAGTTTTATAATAAATGGTTAAAATAATTTAAAAATAGTTATACTACTATCAAGCCCATAAATAAGCTGCCTGAATCACCGTCAGGGCCAAGGAAAAGGGTAGATATTTTGAGAATAGCCCTCTGATGATATTCACACATGCTATAGAAATCTTGACTGTTGCATTAGTGTATATATATGTATATATATACACTTAGATATTAGTGCAAGACATAAAAGGTGACATTTATGCCTTAAAGGAAAAGTGCATTCAACACCATTATCATTCAGTTGCCATTCAGGCAAAAGCCTGCCCTATTTCTCATTTTACAGCCCATATCTTCCTTTTCTAATTCCCTCTTCAGAACTGTGGAGCAGAGTGAATCCTTCAGCAAACACAAATCCCAGCTTCACACAACATCAAACCAAAACACCATCAGTGGTTCCCACTTCAATGGGACCATCCAACATGAGACTGACAATTTGAACAACTTTGCCAGTCTACACAACCCCAATGTTCAAACAGTCGGTTTTTCCTGTCCTGTCTTGTATGCAGCTGTCAGCATCTTTAATTTTTACCTTATTGCCTCCTCCTAGTCTATTTGTCCATTGGCACCTTACAGAATACCAGAATTCCTGACTGGTTTGGGTTAGAAGGAACTTTAGAGCCCATCTCATTCCGTCTCCCTGCCATGGGCAGTGACACCTTCCACTAGACCAGGCTGCTCCAAGCATCGCCCACTTCTGTACTACTGACATTTTAATTAATTTAAGAGGAAAAAAGCCTTCTCTTTGGCTGATTTGCAAAACATACGTCAGCCTGAAGTTTGGGTCTTCTTGTGTCACAACTGCACATTTTGTGCCCTTTTATTCCCTGCCAGGCTTTTCAAGTTGGCTTTCTATATGCTCCTGTTAAAGACTTGCAACTGATTTAAAAGACTAAAACATTTGTACTTTTTTTTCCCCCTAAACTGTTTGAGGATGTTTGTGTTTAAAAGAGAAGACAAAACCATCAGATCTCAGCCAGCAAGTGAAGACAGGAAGGTGAAAATGTCTTCCCACCCACATGCCAGGTCAGCATTTTGTGTCTGTGCATCACTCACTTTTTTTCCACCTGGAAATTCCGAGTGTTCCATCACCACCTTGCTAAGGTACCAGTGGATTCAAATGAGGAAGGATTAGAGGAGGATAAATACATTTTCTGGTCTGATTTATCAAAGTTTGCCTCTATATCCAGCTCTCAGTACACCCTGGCTGGACAAAACGCTTTAGCTCCAGTCTAATATTCTCCTGGCTTCCTGATGGGTACATAAAATGGAATTATAATGGCATCAGGCCTCCATAAATACCTTCAAAATTAGGATCTTTGTGTCTGCAGAAAGATCTTTGTGCCTGCTGCTGTAACATGGCAACTTGAGGAAAAATACCCTGAATTGATGACCTGACATGCTCCCTATTTGGCAGAAAGCCCTTGGCCACGCTGTAATGGCTTCAGCAAAAGATCAGCCACAATGAAAAGCCTGAATAGGAAAAATGCTTGTTTAGAAACAAATACAATCAGTAACGATCAGCAAAGAGTCTGTGCATGTACTCTTGGAAATATTTTCTTTAAAGAATGCTCGAGCTCTTAAATATGGTCTGCAACCTAGTGCCTCCTTGAGAAACGAATGCAGCTCTTGTTTCAACCAGTAAACACTCACAAATCCTCAGTAAACACTTGTTAAAATAAGCAATAAAAAGAGATCTACTCATGGAAAAGCAAAATACTAAATTACAATTCATCCAACCCAGCTAATTCAAACCCTTTCAAAACTTCGTAGCACTTGTAAGCAACGTTCTGTTATGCTTATCAGTCCCTGTGACACTGGTCTTCCTGCAGTGTTGTAAAGCCAAGGATTTTGCTGAGTGATGAGGAACAGAAGGCTGGACTGATGTTTGTCATATGCTAAATGGCATTTTCTACTATTGTAAATATAGCTCAATTAAACCTGGAATCAATTGGAAACTTGTCTGCTTAATGAAAATTGTCATTTTCCCGAATCCCTGTTATTGGTTCCCACTATGTACCTGTGAAATGAAGAAGGTTTGGAACCAGATTCAGATGTAAATGGCAGCTGAACAGTGAACTCAGGGCTGAATCTGCCTTTGGGAATGTAACTGAAAATGTGAAAGTGATACCCTGAGGGGTAATGCACCAATCTGGGGTTCTTCCCTTTGGCTCCAGCCATCATTTTCCTAAACAAGGAGACTTTGCTGCTACACCTGATGGTGAATCCGGCATAGGGAATACAATAAATAAATCCAACAGGGCTGACACAAGGCAGAAATCACCCGTTTGCTCTAGGAACAGAAACTGGAGTGCCAAAACCCTCAAGTCTATAAAATCATACAGAGACCAGATGAAAATATAGCCTTGTTTTCACTAGTATTAAGCACCTACAGGTCCTAACAGTTGTAAGAAAATCTGTATTTCCTGTGACCTTACAAATGGACCCTCTCATCCCTGCCTTTTGGTACCTAGGCCAGCAGGAAGAATGATACTTAGTTTATGGCTCACATTGACACTCACATCCAAGTTCGCCTTCCAGTTACCCAGGTCTTAAATGTCTGTGTGAAGAATAAGATGGACCAAACGGCCAATTTCAACAATCAACAACCATCAGATTTTCCCAATACAACCTAAATTTTGCTTTAGGTTCTTCAAAACCACTCCTTTTAAAAGATTTCCTTTTTTCTAGACGCTGCTACAGAAACTCATCTTTCAGGGCAAGAAGCATCTTATGGTATAAGACCAATTTTAGGTAAGGAGGCTATCTGCTGAATTTACCATCTGAAGGAGGGTTTAATTTTAAGGATTTCTTAGATACCAGGGCCAATTTTCTAAAGCTCACTTCTACACGCTTCAGCAGCCTCAAGCAATCACACTTCTTACACCAACCCCACGACAAGACGAGACCAAGTGCTGCCAGTGCTGCGGATGAGGTTGGCGTAAACCTTCATTTGAATTTTTGTTACCTTAAAAATATGTGCTTTGAGGATGTGATGTCCCAGTTCAATAGTTTGCTGTCTGTTTAATTTTCCTTCTTGTCGGGAAAACCAGAAGGCAAGCAGTGTGTGACCACTCCTGAAATCAGAAGAAAAAGGATGTAAGGATTTGTTATTACGCCAACAAAACGACTTTTGAGGACAAAAACGCTGATCCTTCAACCACAACCAGCTTTGGGAAACAGAACTGGCTGAATTCTCACTTGTAAACCAACAGCTAATTGCATCTTTTATTTCTGGTGATCACTGACAGCTCAAAAGCCCCCAGATATCAGCAGACAGCAAAAAAAACCCAATATATTTTCTATGAGCAGATGTAAATTTAGAAACACCAGAGGTACAATGTCATGAAAGCTGAAATGTTACTTTTATAGTCATTTCACAGAGGACAACCATATTTGCAAAGCATGTAACCAACCTGAAGTCACTAGAAAATGCCATACTTAAAATATAATAATATTGAATAAAATGTCCTTTAAATGACACCTGTACTCATCACCCTGTGGACAGTCCCATGGAGGGACACAACTTTATTTCTTTGTTAAAATCCTTCTAAACATGTTCTCCAGCTTTTCCAGTAATAAAGGTGCTTCTGGCAATGCCCTACCAGATTGACAACCACAGCAAATTAACTGAATTACACACCACCAAGTCCTGTTTAAGGCAAAATATAATAAAACAGACAATAACTTCTGTTGCTAAAGATGATTTTTACTGACATTTTTAAACCGTTAAACATTTACAGATTTCCATCTTGTAACTCTGCAAGTTCAACATGGCTGAATCTCGAAGATGCGAGAAGATGACTCTCCACAGACACACAAAACGCACATGATGCAAAAAGTGTGAAGTTTTAATACCATTTCTAGGTGAGATCAGCAAATACCTGCTCCTGCAGGTGCCCCAGGCGCCGCCTGTGGATGCCATAGCAGGAGATGCAGTGAGCAGGGCAGGAGCCAGAGAGGTTCCATGCTGGAACCTCAGTGGTCTGTGTGATTTTTTTTTTGGGTTTTACCAACAAAACTATGGTAAAAAATATTCTTCCTTAAGCCCCTGGCTGCTCCCAGAGGAGTCCTTTTAAGCCACTTCATTTCTGGAAGTACATAAAAATGTGACTGCACTAAAAGCAATCAAACCCCTTCCAGCCAAGGAAAATAAAATATGTTATCAGCTGTGGCTTTGAAAGGGCTTTTAAGGACAGGAAATGTTATTAGCTCATCCCTGTCTGGTAAAGCAAAGAAATACTTCGGATGGCCAAACATCTAGTAAATATTACACAAGACAGAAGCTTTCACAGCAGTGGGGATTTACCAGCTCATCCCCATTCAGGGTGAATTACTGTCCATCTCAAAATAAACTCAGAAAAAAAGGTGAATGACTTGTAAAACCCTGGCCAGGTTTTTGGCAAGGCGTCCCCCCCGAGCCCTGCCAATGAACTTCCTTTTGGATCGGTAACACGTGGATTTGTGTGAGCAGAGCCCAGGGATGCTCTGTCAGGACAGGAATGTGCCCGCTGGAATAGCACATTTGGCACTCTGATTTTGGGTCTGGTCTGGCAGAGCGTGGCAGAAATAAACAGGACGGGAAGGATGGAGTGCCCAAAGTAGAACTTTAAAGGTGTCTGACCACAAACACAGTGACCAAATGGTTTTTGGGAGGCAGCATCCAAAGCCCCGGGGACATGGCCAACCTAACAACAGATCAGGTTATCTGGGACAGGGGCTTGACTTTATATGTCAAAGGTCCTGAACCAACAGAGGACCAGGACTAGAGACAGAAGGTATTTTGTAATGATGCCATTAGCATCCCAATTTCCATATCCCACCTCCCGTGGTCTCATGTTTATGGTCTCTGCATAGGCTACCTGGGCTAAGGCATTATCCATCTCAGCTAGCTCAGATGCCACACTGCAGAAGTGGGATGAAAAACAAATCCTATTTTTCTTATGAGGCAGGACTTGATCCCCAGGTTTGGACAGGTGAGAGAGCACCACATCCCATTTACAGGTCATAAATTTTTGCAGTGGTGGAGAATTCTGTTGTGCTTCATTCCAAAATGCAGCTCTGTCTATAGAGGCAACATCAGCTTGAATAACTGCTTTCTGAAATGTTTTGATTGCCTGACAGTACCTTCACTCTTAGGGTGACTTGGCCATAAAAAGAAATTGAAGAAAAGCCCCTTTTTTGCCTGTCAAGTTGCTCTCCACACCTTGGCCTGGCACACGGCCCGTGTTGGGATCCCATTTCTCTGTGCTTCCCATGACTGGAGGAAAAGCCTCTCCAGATGGTGACTGTGCCCATCACAGCACAGCTCTGATGCCTCAGCTGAGTGCTGAAAATCCAACCCCGTGCCCTAGTGCACAGGGCAGTGCCTTCGATCCCACGCATCTGTGCTGTGAGAATTCTCCATATAGCACCAACAGAAGGGACAAAACATAAAAAGCTGGAACAGAAGGGCCCTGAAAGTGGTTCTAGCACCTTGAGTCAACCCCAGCTTGTTGCCTTGCCTTCCTTTGGCTCTCCCTCTCTTTGGAACGGGAGGAGAACGTCAGGTCTCTTACTAGAGGAGATAGAGAAATGCATTTGCTCATTACACTCGTTAACCTCCAGGAATGTTCATGAGAAGGAGGGAGAAACAGATCAGAAGGAAATGAAGGACTAGGAAACACAGCTGGAGTGTTGCCAGATACTGCTGGAAGTCGAGTGGAACACCAGCTGCTGGATTGAACCCGGCCCCATTCAGCCAGATTTTGAAAACCTCTAATTGCTGTAATACACTTGGTCCCTCCCAACAAGATTCACAATCCTGAGATGGGTTTTGAGAGGGGCCGAGGTGTTCACCTCCACCCAAAGGCTGGTGCAAGTTCAAGAACTTGCAGGTCCCTGACAAGGGAGCTGGAGAGAGACTTTGGACAAGGGTCTGGAGGGACAGATCAAGGGGGAACAGCTTCAAACTGACAGAGAGTAGGTATAGATTACACATCAGGAAAATGCCTCCCTGTGAGGGTGGTGAGGCCCTGGCACAGGTTGCCCAGAGCAGCTGTGAAATGTCCAAGGAAGGCCAGGTTGGATGGGGTTTGGAGCAACCTGGTCTAGTGGAAGGTGTTTCTGCCATGGCAGCGGGTTGGACTGAATGGCCTTTATGGTCCTTTCCAACACAAACCATTCTAAGGTTCTATGATTCAGAGCCATCAGCTCCTTCTCTTTCTGGGGAGATCCTCAGGAGCTACATTTTTCAGGATCAGCATCAGGATCAGGGATCAGGAGTTACATTTTTCTGCTCCAGACTTCGAGTGGCTGCCCACAAGGACTCTTCAGCCACGCCCCTCTACCTCTGTGTTCCACATGCCAGGAGAGAAAATAATACCAGTTGTTTTCTTGTTGGTGAACAACTCTTTGAGAATGTTTAGGAAGGTTCTGAATGGATCTGGAACTGCATTAATCCTAAGCATGAACTGAAAATCCAGAAGCTTCTGAGGTGCCTGTACTTTGCAGCAAGAGCTGGAGCGCAGCTCCCGCCTGACACACCAGTCCAGGTTCCTCAGTCAGCTCCTAAATCGCTTTTCAGCCGCAGTTGGAAGGGTATTTACCCAAATTTAATTACAGCCATGACTTTGGTGTTATGAATAAGGCATGTACGAACTACTCCAGAATGGACTACAGGATTCATGAGTAATACATTACCTCTGCAATGCTTCCCAGACCTTGGCTTTTGGCTGCTTGATAAATACATGTTCTGTCAACATTAATTGGAAACTAAACCAGACTGCAACAGCACAGGATTTTTTTTTTTCCTTTAATACAGCAGAGTGGCAGTAATGATTTCTACATCAAGGAGCTCAGTGAAATGATACGCTTTGAATTTCACCACTGCAGAGTTTATCATCAGAGATTTTTCTATTTTTAATGTAAGATTTCTTTTTTTTTTTTTTTTGGTGAAAAATTAATAGCCCTGCCAGCTCAGCTCCTACAGCTTTAATCTGCTCTCTGTGCCTGTATCAGCTCCTTTAATGGTCAGGAGTCTGCCTAGATGGGTATAGACGTGTGTGTGCATGTATGTGCATATATACAGTGTGTATACAGATACATAATTATATATGCATAAGCATACATATATATATATATATATTTATATATGTAAAAAAGACATAAAAATGAATCTTGAATCATTCCAACACCGTACACAGCACGAACCAGTGCACACCCACAGCAGCTCGAAGGAAGGTAAGGGAAGACTGGACCTGAAATTATGTGGAATTACGGTTTGGGTTGGAAGGGACCCTGAAGCCCATCCAGTCCCACCCCCTGCCATGAGCAGGGACACCTCCCACTATCCCAGGTTGCTCCAATCCCTGTCCAGCTGCCCTTGCAGGGATGGGGCAGCCACAGCTCTGGGCAACCTGTGCCAGAGCCTGAACATCGGTCTCAGGAAAGAATATTTTCCTAATATCCAATTTAAACCTACTCTCTGTCAGTTTGAAGCCATCCCCCCTTGTCCTGTCACTCCATGCACTTATAAATAGATGCTGGATCTGATCTCTACACATCTGGTCCCTCATCCACCCAAACATGAGTCACAGTTCTGGGTGCAGAGCAGGAGGTTGGTACCTTAAGCACAGTCCCCAGGTGACCCCATTCCTCATGCCACAGATGGAAAAGGACAAAGTCTCACTGATAAAATACTGGTGTGACCAAAGAGCAGTGAAGGAGAACGATTAAATACAAAAGAAAATATTAAAAACTTCCAGATCCGTGTGTCATCTAAACTCTTCCGGTTCTCAGGTAAAAAACAAGATTTTAAAGGGTATAAAATTACTCCAGTGTTAAGGCATCGCAGCACCAGAGCAAAAGACCATCCAAAAAATAAATGAGAATCAGTCCTGTCCGCTTCTGAAAATATCAAAGACCAAATTCCCCGATTTACAACCATATCTCCCTTCTTCCAGCTAATCCCATGAAAACATTCCAAAATCAAGAGATTTGACACTGTGCCCAGTGAATCTGTTCTTCAAAAGACGTGTATTCACATTTTATTCAGCTCTGCCAAGTGTAATGTCATAACTGCAGTGCAGAGACCGATGTGTGCTCTGACAAAGCCCAGAGCCTCTTCCCTTGCAGAAGGATATCTCGATGTCTGTCCTGCAGAAAGGCCAAGCCCAGCTCCAGGAGCCCCTCTCGAAGGAACAGTTTATCACCTAAATTGATTTATTGACTTCTTTTAATGTACTTTCCCTCTGATGTTATAATTGCAAATTAACTTGGAAGGAATTCACACTATAAAGAAATTAAAACAAAACAGTCAAGGCTACTCTCTCCTGCACTGCTGGAAGATGATTTTGCTCGAAAAGTGGGTCTTAATATTTGAGGAATAAAGTAACAGGAAGAAATTCACTAACATTTCTTCCTTTGATCAGTTTCTGGTTAACTCCACTCCTCTCTCTTGGTGGCTCAGTGCCACAGGATGGATTATTTGGTGAATATTTTCTTCCATTTAGATGTGAAAATGGCCCAGCAGACAGAATTTTAACGCCCAGAAGGGGAAAAAAAAAAGAGCAGATTTTATGAGGACAGTAACTTAAGATACTAAATATATTCAACCACCCGCTGCATCCCAGTGCTGAGGTTTGCATGTCTAATGAGCCAGTTAAAACGAGGTGCTCCACTGATGTCCTTTATGGTGGCAGTAATCACATCTGCTCTCCATCTCATCTGTCATCATTTATAATCTGTCTGCCTTTTCTCCTCGTCTCTTCCAACTGACACTGCAGCTGCAGCTCTGACTGCAGTTCAGGGGAAAACCTGCAGGAAAGTCGCTTTCCTGGACTGCTAAATCCCCGTTACAGATCCCCAGCTTGCTACCAATGGTTTATGTGATTTATTTTTGACCTCTGACTTCTGCACGAGATTACAAAGGGAGTCCAAGACAGCTGGAGAGAGACACTGGACAAGGGTCTGGAGCAACAGGACAAGGGGGACTGGCTTTCCATTGCCAGAGGGCAGGGTTAGATGGGATACTGGGAAGAAACTGTTCCCCATGAGGATGGTGAGGCCCTCACACAGGCTGCCCAGAGAAGCTGTGGCTGATCCATCCTTGGAGTGTCCAAGGCCAGGCAGGATGAGGTTTGGAGCAACCTGGGATAGTGAAAAACCTGATTATCCCACCTCTGGCCCCACAAGGTGCTAGTGGGCACTGCATTATTTTTAATCTTCTGCCTAATATGTAAGGAATACAAATAAATTCTAAACCCATTATTCTACCTCACCTTGAATTCAAACGCCTTTGCTTTGCTGAATAAAATCCATCCCTCATGGATGTGGTGAAAACAATTAAGCCCTACCCTGGGTTTTGGTGAACATTTGATCATTTCAGCTAACAATCAATCTGAGTGTATTTTAAGAGCTTTTGAGAGTCTTATAATAAAAAAGAGAAAGAAAATCAATTAATCCATGCACCATAAAGCCCAAGTGAGCTCCATATGGAGGACTGATCTGGGGGTAATTTTTAAGAAGTTCAGCTGTGTAATGCAAGGACCATTTAAAGCTGTTTGTTGGATCCCTGAATTGTTAGAAATATCACTTTCACCAACTTCTTTTTCTCCCAACTTTCTAAATGAATTATCTTTACACTGAAGACTGTTATTTGTCAATCAGATTCAGCACTCCATCAAAATAAAACAAAACCCCCTGATTTTGCTCTAAAGCCTTCACTCTATCATTTTGCTGGGTAATACATAAAAACATTAATTTTGTGTAGGAAAAGTCTCCACTTGCAATGTGATCCCAAGGAAAAAAAAGGAAAATGTAAAATACCTACAGTGCATTGTACTAAAAGACAGCTCTGCCAGAAACCATGGCAACTGGGGTGTTAGATGGGAGCTGCATCCTCCTGCCTGGATTGCTGCTGCATGTTTATCCATGCAGTGTGTCTTGATTTGAGGTCTGAGGAACAGATTTGGTTTATGGAAGTAGAAGAGGAGGTAAGAGGCAAGGAAATGGCCCTGTTGAGGGTTCATAAAATGCTCATCCTTCAAAACTCACTGCCCCAGGAACAGCAACTAGGAGCAAACCCATGCCAAAGGCACCACCTCTGCCAACTTCCAGCCCCACGCGGGTTACATCCCTGGGGCAGCACGTCCGTGCCTCAGTGACCCTGGAGGCCAGTCCAGGACTGGGGTTTGGGGTTCAGCTCACCTCAGTCAGCATCCAGAACAGCCCAAGATGAACTGCTCCAAGGGCTCAAAGGAGATGGCAGTGACTGCCTGAGCAACAGACACCTGGATGGCAGGCCCCTAAAATTAGGTGAGGTTTGGCTTCACCAAGCCAGAGGTGAAGCAGTTGAGGTGAAGATCTAAAGTGTTTCATTTTGCTGTGTCCCATGGATGCTCGGACACCCCCACGCAGCACAAAGAGCCTCTTCCCTCAGCCACCACCACCAGCACACACAACATTGGTTGGTCCAGTGCCACCCTGAGACACAAAAGCCCAAACTGGGATATTCGTACTGGCAAGAGCACTGAGAGTATCTTTTTTCTCAACAAGAAAAGAAAATCTGCTTCAAAGCCCCTTGTGTGGGGTAGAGGAGCAGCCTGGAGAGATTCACCTCATCCAGCCTTGTCAATACTGGGAACGTTGCCTGAGGAGCCCATCATCCTGAGATCCCTCATAACTCAGCTGGAGGAGATGCTTCACAGGCATTCCTCACCTGACCTACAGTAGCCTTTCAGCTCAGGATGAAATGAATCACTCTAATTTCTCTCCTCTGACTATAAAGCAAGTCTAGACAAGTAACTCAGATGTTTATACTTAAACCTGGATAAAGTAATTTCACTTCTGGGGTCCATATCTGACTACAGCTCTCTTACTGCCTTGCCAGGGCAAATTACTTCCTTTCTGTCTCACTCACAGCCCCTTCAGCAGCAGCACAAGGATAAAAGATTTTATTAGTGTTGTAAAAGCATGGAAAATAATTGCATAGTAGTTCCTGATTAAGTCTGGGCAGAAAGAAGCACTGCATTGGAGCAGAATTTAGGTTTAGAACTACAAGTGTAGGAGGAATGTGCAGTAAGAACCATTTTCTCCATGCACCAGTCACAAAGGATTGGGTCTTTCCCTAAAGTGTTTTACGTTATTTGTCAAGGAAGACACTTGGTTGATGTGCTGGCCTGACAGGATGGGGAGGTCGTTACTGCAGTGCTGGTTAAGTGCTCTGACAACTGCCTCACTGGAGCTCTGCGTTAAAAAATGGAGGGGCTGGGAGGGGATCCTCTCTGGGGAGACCAGCAGGGAGAAGGTTCCCCTTCAGAGCCAATTAGCCTTTACTTTGGACAGCAAATGCATGATGAGGATTGAAAGAAGAGGGTCAGTATCTCAACGGGCTAACCAAAACCCCAGGGCATGGAGATCTGCTGTTTTTCTTAAAAGCATAGAAAAATGTGTTAATTCCTGGGCTTTGTGGTCCCTCTCTTCCTGCCCCTCTTTTCCAGGCTTCTGAGAACAGGAGAACTCGCTCTCACTAATGAAATCAGGAAGATTATCCCAGCTGTAGTGCTGGGATATGAGTGGACACGAGGCCCATTATCCCAATTTCCTTCGTAATGGCCTCACCCCCGGACGCTCTGTCAGGGTCAGCCAATTAAAAGCAGCTTCACAAACCCACATTTCCCTTCAAAGCTCTTCTTGCAGGGAAAAATATCAGCCTCAGCAACCTTACTCTTCACATGCTGACATGGTACGGTCCAATTGCTCCACGTATGACAACCCTGAGGAGTGCTCTGTACAGTTGTCATGTCTTCCCAATTCCCAAGTGAGCAGAAAGAAACCCATCTGGCTGTGAACAAACCAGATGCAGACAAATTTTCACAGGCTACTGCTGTGAGCTCTGTCAGTGGTCAGCTCTGCTTCTCTTCCAAGAAATAAAATGAAAAATCATTACTTCTCTTAATTGCTGCTCAGGGTTTCCCATGCTCTCAGTATCAGCTGGACAGGAGGATTTTAGGGAGTGTTGTAGCTCAGGGATCCCTCTCTATTAATCTCTGGATTGTATCTGGTTTCATTAGTTACCATCAGAGCATAATGCAATTAATGCACATGGTACATCAGAGATATATATTAGGCCTCCAGTACGTATGGGCTCATGCCCATGGCAGTGAGAGCCTGTGGATGCACTGGAACTTCTTTTTGCCTGTGGGAAAGAGCTAAACCGGGTCAGCTTTGTGGGGATAACCTGCTTGCACAGAGCATGAGTGGTCCCCATAAAGTCACTATTAATTTCCTCACATTAATGGCACATATGAGATGGAAAGTGACACCTGGAAATCTCCTAAATGGTCTTGAGGGCAGCATGTAATGTGCTTGTAATGCTCGGGAAAGGCAGCACCAAACCCAAATGTTGAGGGAAAATCTTTCTGGTGACTTGTTGAATGAATACGTCCTGATTTGTGCCTCTGTGCTGATTACACGCTTTGTTTCAGTGCAAAACCATCTAAAATGCAGCACATTTGAATTTCCTTCTGAATCTGGTATTCTGAGAGTGCCCTTTCCACCACTGTGAGTATGAAGAGGATTTCTGGATGAACAGTCCCCAGGTTATCCAGCCATAGGTACTGCTACCACCCACAGCACCCAATACACGCCCAATCCAGCAGGGAAGCATCCTGCACCTAAATTCTATTTTCACAGTAATTATGGAAAGCAGTGATTTGGAAAGCAGTGATTTTTCTGAGCTGCTCTTGTTAGGGCTCATTCTGGCGGGTGCTGTGTGATCAGTGAGAATTGTCAGGAGTACTGGCTGCTGTCCCCTTGTGTCCCCAGCTGACAGCCAGCTCTCTTGCAGCCAGGCCACACAAAACCAGTAGCATCAGGCGGGAATGACTGGAATGGAGGAAAGTCTCAGCTCCATTGGAGCAAGCACCCCACAGACACTGCAAACAGGGTGGAACAGCACTACGTGGTGACAAGCACCCAGTGACTTCCAAGTAAGGATATTAAATAATTCTCTGATTGATCTGAAGGCACCTGCTGCTGGGAGATACTTTACCAAGGGCTCACTCAACAGGAATATTGTCAGAACCCACTAAAAACAAGACGGTGCCCATTGGGAGGAGCTATTTTGTATTTTTCTACTGCAGCCTGTTTGCCTCAAAATTCAAAGTGGTAAATTACTCTGACACCACTAACAGCTGCAGTTGCCTTTCCAGCTCCACCAGACACCACGAGATTGTCTTCAGACTGACCACTGGGTTACTGACACATCCTTGAATCTGAGTGTTTCCCTGATTATTATGATCATATTTTAAGAAATGGGCAGAAAAAATGGAGCAAAACTTATGAGGGTAAACTACAAGAATCATAGTCAGATTGTCTGTTTCCACTTGTCAGTAGAAACAAAAGTAATGTTGTTGATAGAGATCACTAGGCTTAGAGAATATAAATCTAACCGTGATTAAATTCTGTTTCCTGTGAGCTAAACCAGGAACTCAGCTGCTGTCAGGATAGAGATTACAGATGCATTTACAGTCCAAAATCACTACAGAACAATTCTGCTATTTTGTTTTCAAAAACACATTTAGTAGAACTACGAGGAGCCCAACTTGAAAAAGAAGCAACTGCAAAAGATGTATCCACACTACTCATCTTTCCACTTCTTATCTCCCACTTCCTGTGCTTTTGATACCTTTGGAGAAAGGGACAATGATTCCCCTTCTCCAGGATGTGCTGGCAGGAGTAACCTGCCCCTGGTGATACCTGAGCTAGAGAGCCTGGGGCCTTCTGAGGAACAGCACATCTCATTCTCAAGATGAGTGTTATGTTTGCCAAGTCGGGTGTGTGCCCAGGGGTGCTCGCTTCTTTCCGTGAACAACACAAAGACCTCAGGTGATCAGAATGGAGAGACCCACAGTGTACACAGAGCAAAGCTGGGTAACTGCAGCCATGTGCAACCTTGTAAAATAAAACGACTCAGGTGACAGTGTAGAGCAACACATTAGTAAGCTCTGATTTCTCAGAGCATTTGCTTACCTTGGATCACAAAGAAACTTGGTTTTTTCACCTTCTTCTCTCCAAATAAGCCATTCTCGGAAAGAGGGGTGAACAAACATTCGCGTCATGTCTCTACGTTTGATAAGAAACATAGAAAGGTTCTCCATCCTCTGCTGAAAGTCCTCCCACTCCAAAGTGCCCTCAATGTTACCTGCATTAATGGCCTGAAAAATATGTTCATCTGTTAATGGGTGCAGAGAAGCCACTGCTACGTTCAAGAGAGGCATGACCCGATCAAAGGAAGACTGTGTTGGGAACTTCATATTGCACTGCAACAGGTACACTTCGGACAGGGACACTGGGACCACTTTGTAGCTGGAGCTCTTTAGAACTAGGTATCCTTTCTCTATGAGATCAAAAGTAAGTTTCAGGTATAGGTAGGACCCTTGGCTCAAGGTCTTGAGGTGAGAACTGAGTTTGCCAAACGTAGTGTTGTCCATTTTGCCATTGAGTGAGATGTTGTTCTGGATCTCCGAGCTGCTGTGTATCCGATGAAGGATGTATGCCTGCAGGTCCTGGTCGATGGCTTCATTCTCTTCCAGTCTATCCAAAAATATTCTGTGGAAGGGCAACAGCTTAATTATTTCCTACAAAGAAAGAAAGAAAAAAAAGATACTCATGCTGGCAGTGTTTACTGTTCATTAAGTAAACCTCATTTCTATTACAATAGCACCTTTGAGACTCCTTCAGGACCTTCCATCAGGGCAAGAACACTAACAGTTTGTGCCCTCAGGGCCTCACATTCTCACCTATAATCAAGCAGGTTGTGCATGAAACATGACAAAGAAAAACAAGGAACACTGTTTCTAACAGTGCACCCATGGAAAGGGGTGGCAAATTCACACAGAGCAGTGCCCTTTTATTCCTATCCCTCCCAATCACGGAGTGACCTCCCATCCCCTCTGCTGTCCTGTCAGAGGGGATGGACATCCAGATGACAAAACTGAGGCCACAAGAAATTTGCTGAGGCTGAGACCAAGAACTTCCCTGGGAGCATCCTTCTGCATTCCACACCCACAGATGCATGGAAGTACCACGACAGATATTAGTGAGTATTTTCCAGTGCAAAGCAACTGTGTCTGTCTGCTGCAGGACACTGCACTCAGGGAATGCTCAACTACTGAACTCCCTGATTCAACATGAACCAAAGATCATCAAGGGCCTCTCCAAAGAAATTCTTGCCTCATGTGCCCTCAGCCACTGTGAGGAGAGAAGAAGTGATGCAACAGATCTGTACAAGGCCGACTCCAGAAAAGCCAGAAGCTCTCCAACAAAATAGAGAGGGAGAGCACAGTGCAAACTCAAGCTGCAGTGAAGTCTTTTGGGATGCAAAAACCTTAATTAAATGAGGAATTCAAGCCATTGGGATGCAATTTACTTACAATTACAAAAAGATTTTCACCAAATGATATTTAATTTACTCCATTACTGAACAAAAAACGGACCCCAGCACTGAACAGCAAATAGTCTGTGCTCTCCTGGATCTTGGTAAGCAGCTGCCATTACCAGGGACAATGACTATGTGGGGGCTGGCTGCCCTTTCTTCACCAGAGCCCATCATGACAATGACACTTTATCCCTGTTTTGGGTCTCAACATACCTGTAGACTTGTCCTGACTGTCACTACCAGCTTCAGCCAGGAAGGGAATTTTCCAATCATTTTGCTCAGAAACGATACTATAGTGTCTCCATAATCTGGCTTGTGAAATTCAGCCTCATTTAAACCATCAATTAATATAATGAAATCTTCATCAGGGATCTTCCTCTCTGAGAGAAAGAGAAAAGGCATTTATTGGAAAGGCTATAGACATACAACCATAATGTACTGCAACATCACTACAGAGTTTCAAACCACAACCAGATATTGCCAAAGAAAACACCCACAGTAGCAGCACTTTTTTAATGATGCATTAATTGCATATTGACCTTTATAGGTCACCTCCTTCCACCCTCCAGCTGGGGACAGGAGCATCTTCCACTAGACCAGGTTGTTCCAACCTGGCTTGAAAATCCTACAAGAAGTCAATCATGGGCTGTTTAAACAGGATTTCTGTTGCTGCTGGACAATACAGTAACCCAGGTGATGATGACAATGCAGCTGTTTCCTCTATGTCAGACACTGAGAGCTGAGTGTGGCTTTACAATTAATGATAGAGATACTTTTTGGACTTGTATCTTAAGCTCAAGGGGCATCTTCTCAAAGGTAATTTGAGAAAACCAGGTGTAAAATGTGAAATCTGAGTCTACTGATGGCATATGCCATTCACATGTACTACAAGTCCTGATCTGTAAAGTACTACACATAAACTCCTGCAATCAAAAATCTCAATATTCCCAGTAGCAGGTGTGGTTTTGACTTTAAATTGCATCAGAAACTTTTCTGTAAAAGACCTGCTGGTACATTAACAGGGTCTTAAATATTATGTATTTTAGAACCAATTTCCAGATACTGGTCATCTTGTTAGAGAACACTTGGTGAAAATTAGCTTGGCAGCACTCTCAACCAGCAGGTTTGAAACGTGTGAGTCCTGGTCAGTGGCTCTGTTGGAGCTGTGTTGAGTGCAGAGCCCAATAGGAAAGGAAAATAAAAAGGTTTCATATAAAATTTTCCCACCCCTCAGAATTTAAGTCCAGATAGGGGTCAACCCCCTTGAGAAGAAAAATAAGAATCCTCCGAAACACTCTGAATTCAAGAGGTGAAACATCTCCCAAGAAGATACTGTAATAACCAGGAATTATTTTCCTTTAGAGCCACAGTTCCTAAATGTATCCTTTTTCTTTTTGCTCAGAGTGATGACAGGAAAGAGCAACCACGCTCCTTCCACAGTGACATTTCTCCATGCCCGGAAAACCAACTGCTGTCATGCTGTGCTGGCTCTACATAAGCTTTGTGCCTGGTGGAACTGGGCAGGTTGGACCCAGATGCTGCTGCTCAGAGCTTGGACACAGTTTTGAAGAGCTGATTTGAACATCAGGACTTTGAATCTGGAAGAAGCTGCATCTATTTTATGTTGGATCTTACAGTGCAGTGTGGTAACAAAATTATCTGAACTATTTTTGCAGCCAAGATGCAGCACAGGCACAGCAATAAACATGATTCTGCAGGACAACAGTCTTGAATTCTGCAATGCTCTGACAGTTTTCATGGCAACGAGCAAAGATCTTAAATTTAGTGACTGTCACAATGAATTAGTTATAACATGCAGAGGGGAAAAAGAAAAGAAGACAAAATCAATGCTGTATTAGAAAAGGCTCTAAGTCTGTAATCAGGACAAGGCTTGTCACCAGCTCCCCCAGAAGCTTTTACACAGGGTGTCCATAGACTTTGATGATACCAGTCCTTTGCTGAAAGCTTCAGACTCTCCAAAGCCCAGTAAATAGTAGCAGGGAAAGGGAAAAAAGCCACCCCTACACAAATAAATCAGAATGTGTTCCTGTAAGCAGTGCTGTGAATGGAACTGGTTGTTTGTTTTCACCTCGAGAACTGTAAGGACAGGTCTGGGATGTGAAAGAAGCAAGAAAAGGGAAAGCCAAGTGGGATACTGGAAGAAGATTCCTCCCTGTGAGGGTGGGGAAACCCTGGCACAGGGTGCCCAGAGAAGCTGTGGCTGTCCCTGGATCTCTGGAAGTGCCCAAGGCCAGGTTGGACAGGGCTTGGAGCACCCTGGGACAGTGGTGGGTCCCACAGCAGAGGATGGAATGGGATGAGCTTTAATGCCCCTTCCAACACAAACCATTCCACGATTCTCAGTCCTCTCAGCTTCTCCAGCTCCCACCTCACCTCTTCATCTCGAGAAGCAACGCAGACAGATCAACCCATCGCTTTGTTTAAACGCCCAGACCCAACCAAGCGTCATTTCAAAACCCACAATAAAAGGCGGCGCGCGGGAGGTCGGGGCAAGCGCAGGGAACATCCATACCTTTGTGCAGGTTCTCCAGGGGCTCCAGGACCCCCCTTCGGAAGGAGGCCATGGGGTCCTGCACGCAGGAGCGGAGGCTGAGCAGGCTCTGCAGGTGGGGCTCGCGCAGCAGCTGCTCCCGGTAGGCGACGAACTGCGGCGAGCGGCAGAGCAGGGCGGCCACGTTGTGCACAAACTCGGGCACCAGGCAGGTGTAGGCGTTGTCAGCCTGGCAGTAGTGATAAGCTACAACCTAGCAAAGAGGAAAGGACGAAAAACTCTTCAT
Source organism: Cyanoderma ruficeps (assembly GCA_008694505.1). NCBI lineage: Eukaryota > Metazoa > Chordata > Aves > Passeriformes > Timaliidae > Cyanoderma > Cyanoderma ruficeps. The sequence goes on from VZDJ01000403.1 coordinate 571,143, forward strand.
CAGAGCCACGTCGGGACAGCTGTAAAAAGCAGCAGTTTTTCCTCTGGTGAGTTTGATCTGTTCTGGCAGGTGAAGTCTTTAAGAGCAGCGAGTGCTAACTAACCAAGACAAGAATCCAGACAAATCGGTTGGTAAAAACAGGCACCGATCCTGAAAAATGACTGGACCTCCCAATAGAGGAATAAATTAAATTAAGCTGTAGCTGTTTGCAGAGACAGACAGCAACAGCACTCAAGGACTTGGTGCCAGCAGTAACTTGTGATTGTTTTCTTGAACTTATTCTTTATTTGCTTTGTTTTCACATGTCAAAGTCTGTGGAAGTGGACAGACAGCACTCCCTGAGTCCATCACAGCGAGGCAGTACCTCAGAATTACAGATTCCCCTGAACGGAGGGTGATGTCAGGCTCTGTACATTATTCATACACTGTGATCCCACACTTCATTCAAAGAACCAATTAAATTAAAAAAAGTTCCCTTTTTCCCAGCTTTCCCATGATTTTTCCAGCTCAGCAAACTCTAGCACCCTGCTACATTCTGCCCACTTATTAAAATAAGCAGAAAACCAGTGCTATCTTCTCAGGCCATGCTGCCAACTTTCTTGTTTTCTTTTGCAATATAGGAAAGGCCCTCAAAAATCTGTCTCTGCTTGTGAATCCCTTGGGAAGCTGCTCTGCCACCACTCCACTCCAGCTTCTCCTGCTCTGTTGCTGCCTCCAGCCTCAGGCACTGCCTGCCCATTTGGAATAAGCCTCTGCCAGGGCACAAAGCTTTTCTCCAGTTCCCATTCTGGACTGGGTTTTCTTTTCAAATATCACTGAGTATCCAAAAATATCCCAGCTAGGCAGGTGGGAGCAGTTCTGTACCAAAACCACCACTGCCCTGGAGCACTGTAGCACAGAATGTTGCAAAATAAACTGCATTTTTGAACTTGGGAAGGACAATATAGCCGAGGACACTGTGCTCCTCTGGAGTTTGGGGCAGCTGGGATAAAATGTGCCCATGGCTTTGGACATGATGAAGGTTTTCTGTCTCTCCACCTGCAATACCTATCCCTTGGATTGCAGGGATGCTACAGGGTGGCCAGGGCAGTGAAGGATGGTACCAAGGAATGAACACATCAGGCTGTGGGGTCCTCACCCGTGCCTGGTTCAGCACTGGCTTTTAATTTTCAGTATGAAATTACCAATGGAGTATAATGCAATAATTTCCCTTCCCAGTCAAAACAAGGCGTGACACATGCAGTGAAGAGAAAGCTGGGCTGTTATTTCAAGCATCAAGCCCTAATACGTGTATTTAAGTTTTAATGGATACCTTCAAATTCCTTGAAGAATTTTTCCTACCAGCCAGTTAAAATATAATGAATTCCCTTAGAGAACAGCACTGTGTAAAGTAATTACAAAGGTAATAATTTATTTTCATCAATCCTATTTATTTGGGGATTAGAACTTGTGCCTTTCACAGAATGAAGTTTGAGAGCTGCCATTCCTTGATGCCAGGTTCCACTAACAGAAATCACACTGATTTCTTATGCAATTGGTGTGTAGACACAAAAATAAAGTCTCTTTTAATGAGAGACCAATTAATTTCTTCCAGGAATCTGAAGAGTCCTGTCATGGAAAACGGGTCATGCATAATACTCTTGATGGGAATGGTCACCATCAGATTTTGGGACACACATGCAATTACAACACAATTAATTTCAGCCTCTTCCCATACATTACAGTTGGACTTGATGATCTTAGAGGTCTTTTCAAACCTTAACAGTTCTATGACTCCATGACTCCTCATCCTTGTGCTCGATTTACTGATGTATCAACTAAGCCTTATAACCAGTAGGATAAACATAATGCTTAAAGGGTGGAGCTGAAGCTAAAGCACTAAGCAAGAAAGATTCTGGGAAGTCAACCAAAGCAAAGGCAGAATGACGTCCTCAGAAAATTCAACCTGAGCCAGAATTTCATCTTGATGTTATTTATTCTCTGTGACATTTTCTCTATCTTCAAATCACAGAGAGGCTGCCAAAATCCAGTGCTGCGAGTGGAGCCTGGTGCTGGGGATCAGGCTGGGAATCAGGCTCCTCGCTTACATGGAGCTGGGTGGGAAGCAGTTTTCTCACGCTGTAAAACTTTTCAAGGTTTCCAAACCTGTTCCATCCTTGGGAATGAGACAAGGTTAATGTGAGAAGTGAGTGCAAGAACCTCCAGGATGGCCAAGGGCTGGTGTGGACGGAACTCACCCCAAACAGGTTCAAACTGTTCCTTCTACCCTGTATTTGCTGAATGCCAGTAATGCTCTGGGAAAGGTCCCTTTCCAATTATTTCACCTTAAACACTTCATTAATTGTTCAAGGTTAATTTCTCCAGGAAGAGGGATGGATTGCCAGCTTCGCTGCTAAGGATTCTCTTCTAAGATATGGGAGACCACATCCAGACTTTGCTCACCATCTGAAATGACCACTCTCTGTTCTAATCATGACTTCATCTTTGCAACTGCCAAAGCAGAATGATGAAGACATTATTTGTATTCTCTCTAGGTGTTTAACCCTTCAGGAGTCTCTGATCCCAACCCTTCCAACACCAGTCTCCCTTTTTGGCCACAATCACTTCCCAATTCTGCCTTCATCCAGCCTCATGCAACCTTCACCTTCCTGCTGTCTGAGGGAAACAGTTGCTGAATGAAGGATGTTGCAAGCAAAACAGCTTTTCCACGCTTAATGGAAAGCACTGGTGGAGGACCAGGCAAGAGCCACGTGAATGGAGCACGAGAAGAGGGTGAGAGGGCAAACGAGAGGGAAGAAATGAGACACAAAAGAGATTGTGTATCAGTCATCAAGTACAGAGGGTGGGAATAGACTGAACTGTGAGGGAGGAAAAGGAAAGAGAAGGGGAAAAGTGACATGGCAGGAGAGGGAGAAGATGACACATAACAGCAGGAAAGGCTGGAAGGACAGCATGAACATCAAAGGAGTGGGAGGGTGTGGAGATGGCTCAAGGGAAATAGGTTATTTTTAATTATTAGCACAGGCCAATTTTAAGCAGTTCTCCAGCACGACTTCTGAAACAGAATCTGCTCCATTTAGGCAGCATTCCTTTGCCATCACACCTCCTTTGTGGCTTGTCTTGGCTTCCTTCTGGAAGCATGTCGTGCAAGGACAGCCAACCCTCCTTGGACCAACCTCCCAGACCCCTGAGCTCACAGCAACCAACTACTTGTTGCTCCAAGCCACTCCCTCCAGTGCTCTTAAAGGGCTTCAGCACTATATTTTAACCTTGAACAAGATTTTTTTTTTTTAAACCCAGACAAAATAGCTTCAAATAAAGGCAGTGTAACATTTTGACCTGCCATTCCACCACATACCAGGCACAACGCTGGCTCTGATAAAGGAAATGGCCATCAGCACTGCACATGACTGTGACCCAGTATGTGGCATGTGGTGACCCAGTTTATTGGGAATGTTCATTACTTTTGCATAGCTGAGTATGCTGGTAAATGCCCTCTGGAATTCATTAGTGGCCCAGGGCATCAAGGCTCAGCAGCAATGAATCCCTCCACCTCTGTGTAAGGTACAAGTGCTCTCTTTTTATCTGCCTGCAGCAATGTTGGTGATGCTTTGGATATGGCTTGGAGGATGGGGAGAAGAGCCTCTGGAGCCACCAGCTGTGTTCAGCCTCAGCAAAATGCACTAATGCAATGGATGTGCAGCTCCTCCACCAGCTGCTCTGCACGGGATTCAACCCATTAGTGCAGCTGAACTGGGTTTCAGGTCCATTTGTTTAAGTGCTGCTACCACAAGCCACCACACAGCATCCAGGAACCCAAAGAATAAAGCTGTTCAATGGGTTAGTTAAAACTGGGTAGCCAATACATTTAAAATCCTTTGTGAGTAAAGGATAAACCTTCAGGGGAAAATGGAAGGTCAGCATGGCAGGACTGAGTCGAGCTTCTGCTTGCCAGTCAGCAGTTGCTTAGTTCTAAAATTAAAGATTTGTTCATCTCTGACATTAAGAGCTCAATGCAAACTTTGCCCCCAAGAATTTACTGTACAAAAAAACAGGCAGAAAAGTACAACCCTGAGTAATCCAGAGGAGGAAAAGCAACTGCTTGTTCACCTTTGATTTCTGTCATCATAGATACACAACTTCTGAATATTGGGATAAGTGACATTTTCAAAGGGAAGGGAGTGGGTGAGAGGACAACGAGCTTCCCACCAGCATTCTGGAGCCTGCACCAGCCATTACCTAAGACTATTTGTATATTGATTAATCTGCTCTTGTAACAATCTGCATTTCTCCACCACAGTGGCCTCAGCTCAATCTGAGAACATCCTGCTCTACTCAGGGCAGGCAGAGGTGGAACATCTGCACACAGCTTCATCCAGCTCCTCACATATGGTTCATCTAGTTCCTAAAATAACCCTGAGAGCTGTGGCTGTCCATCACTGTCAACACTTTCTTCTGTACTTCAATTCTGACTTTAGTGTAAAGGCGACTATAAAACACACACATCCAAGAAAAACTTTTCCCCCCACACTGACCAAAGAGTTCTTCCCTTCCTTTGGCTCTGTTTCCTTCAGCCAGTTGGACAAAACCTGTTTAAGGAGACCATCAGCAGCTCTTTTTTTATTCCACAGCTACTGACACGGGAATATGCTGTTCCTCTCTCCCTCCTCCAGCGCTAAAGGACATTCCAGTCTTTTTTTCTCTTTCTTTTCTTTTTTTGTGTTAGACTTTGGAAAGCCTTTAGATTATCTCTATGAAGGTTTTCCTAAACTGTCCCCACGAATGTCTGTTGGAGAATGTGGCATCAGACATTCATATTTAGAAGCTGAATTATTTTAACCATCTAGTTTTACTCCTGTCTACCAGCCATTCGGTGGTTTTCCTCAGCTAAGGGTTCAGCATCCTCAAAGCCTCAAAATTCTCATGATGCCTTAAAGGCAAGACAGATATGTGACCAAGTTTCTGAAGGAGGCGACTGCACACACAACGAAGAGCTCCACGCCGTTATTTTAACAGATTTCCAGTTCTGTTGCCAGGTCAGTAATGCTTTTTCCTCCAGTGTCACTCAGAGACATCAAAGCCCACAGCTGCGGTAGGACAGGGAGTGTTTGTTTTATCCAGGAGGACATCACATGGTACAGCTCTTTCCAAACAAATCAATTCATTTGCTGTTGACAGCAAGGATTCCTCAGTGGCAATGCTGAGTTGTGCTACCCAGGAGGCCACTACGAGAGCACTATGCTTGTGACTCCCAGCTATCAGCTTGACAAACATCCTTAACCATTTTATTTGTCTTTATTTTTCTTCCTGAGGCTTGATAATCCATCAAACTCGCTGTTTGTAATGTGCTGCACAGCCCTTCTGGAAAAGGTTTTGATGCAATAAACCGAACCACTGTTTATGACAAAGAATGTGAACAGGAACATGGAGCTCAAAAAAATTAATTACAAAATTGAACAAAACAAAAAACCTCCTCTTTTTTCAGAACCATTTCCCTTCAAGGCAGGAAATGAAGCTTTCAGTGAGGATTTAAGCACGTGCTTTATTTCAATGCATGTCCTCATCCAACACACCTGGAAGTCACCCACTTTTCCTAAATAATAAACCACTAACACCTGGTTACATGGCCCTTCCAGCATCAGTTGTCCAAGGACCATAACCTGCAGGGATCACTTTTCCTTTGCTAGCCAGGGAATGGGAGAGGAGATGCTGGTCTCCAAGGATCCCAAAAAGGGTAACAGCAATGCTGGGAACAGACCCAAGGCCTCCGAATGCTGAATCAAGCCCTGCCGCTGCTCTGACTCATCCCAGGAACTGGTTGCTGAACATGATGGAGCTTTTAGTAAGTTCCACGTGCTGTGTCAGCAATTCGGGCACAAGAAGAGATTCCAAGCACTCTAAGGTCAACTCATCAGCCTTGGCATCGATCCCTTCATCAAGGCCTGGTGTCTGAAAGCTGGGGACTGTTATTTCTGGAATCTGCCTCCATTTACAGTAGTGAAGATTTACTGGGAGATTAATGATCTTGCTCCCAGTGGGTGACCCTGCTGCAGGCACTATGGGCAGCACATCTCCCAACCTCAGCTGTTGTGCTCTGACAGCAACACACACTGGATTTATTCTACCAAAAAAAAATCAGGCTAAAGGATAAGCAGGACCTTAAAACCCTTCCTAAAGAGTCTTGCAGCCAAGGTATAACAACCTATTTTCAGTGAGTGATCTATGTCGTGGATGTGACGCAGTGCTTGAAAGAGCCATATTCCTTACCTTTTCCAGGAGGAAACTGAAGGTAAAATGGCACCCATTTATCAATTACATACCCAGCAGGATGACTTAAGCACTCAAGGGAAGTGATAGATGAGGTATTTTAAGCAGAGATAGCACACTTTACTGCCCTTTCTGGTAGTCTGCAGAGCTTCACATTTGCAAGGAATACAATGACTAATGCATCCTGAACAAAACCAGACCTGGGCACTGCATTCCTTTCAAGAACTCCATGTGGAAGAGGAGAGTATCAAATCTCAGTATTTATTTACGCAGCACATGCTCCCTGCCTGGCCATCTGGGTGCAGCAGGAAAGCAGACAGGACAATACAGTATCTGGCACAAAAAGCCAAGCAAAACATGTCCTGGTAATAACTTACAACAGAGACTTCTCTCGCTATTTTCCTCACCACTACAGAATCAGGGTTAAATCTCAGTAATACAATAAAATTCAAGCTGTAAATCTCGTGTCCATAAGTGACAGTGTTCTATATGTTCCACACAAACCAGTCCTGCCGTAACAGCAAGTAATTTGTGTATTGTTCCAAAGGCTATGGTATACTTTGGAGAATTTTCTGAAAAATTCCCAAGTGCACACACAGCAATAACACTCAGCTAGTGCCTTCCCCAAGTACAGGATCTGCCCTTTTCAAACAAAACACCGCTCAAATACTGGGAAATTTTGTTCTCAGCGCTGAAGAAAAAACACAATTATTTCAGTCATTGTGTCATATCCTAACATTCGTAATGAGAAAGTAGGGTGGCTGTGAAAGACAAACCCTCAGAGTAACAGGGGAGTGTATTTGATGTAGCGACAGTTTCATTTTAGAGAAATAAATTTTCCTGGGTAATAAAACCCCTTCCAGAAATCTCTCCAGGGGCTCCCCAAGTGAGCATTTGAACGCACGGATTTTCCAAGTGATGTCAAGCAGGAGAACTCCCAAGGAGTCCCATTAAAAGAGACATTTTCTCAAGGTCCGAGATGCCCCGAAAGGCCCCGAGAGGCCCGAAAGACCCCAAAAGGCCCCAAAGGCCCCGGAAGGCCTGAAAGACCCGAACGGTCCCAAGAGGTCCCGAAAGGCCCCAAAAGGCTCCAAAAGGCCTCAAAAGGCCCGAGAGGTCCCGAGAGGCCCCGAAAGGCCCCAAAAGGCCCCAGGTGTGTCCGTACCTGCGAGGCCAATCTCCTCATGGCCTCCTCCTGGCGCCGGCGCATCTCGGGCGTCCCCGGGCAGCTCCCGCTGGTGATGGATGGGTGGGCAGAGGGCGGCTGGGCCAAGGGCAGCTCTCGGTTGGCATCCACATCTGCCCAAGGAAAGAGGGAAAACAAGCACTGACGTTATTATTACAAAGCATGCAGCTGCTGTTTCCTATGTATGGCAGTTAAAACAGTTCCCACAAATACTCTGGTTGGGATTTTAGGGATTTCCAGCAGGCCACAGGCTTCTCAAGAAACTCCTTTTCGAGGCAGGAAAGGACCACTAAGAAAAAGCCTTGAGCTTGTCTTATTCATCTTCCTCACTGTAATTTCACTGACTTTAAAATAATGACAAAAATGGAGTGAACTGGGCACACTGGCAGGCTCTGCCTTCAGGTTTGGTGGATTTGAGTGCAGAGCTTTCCTGCTCTGCACTTCTGCCAACTCATCTTCCCTTGTTATGAACAATCGCTGGTTAATTTGGTTCCAAGTCCTCCTTCAGCACAGACAGCCAATTTTTCTGAATTACAGGCTATTTTCTAACATAAATAAACGAAGCGCCCCAGCTAACACAGCCATCTGAAGTCCATTAATTTAATCAGGGGGAGAGGAGCAGGAGCGGCACAAGGATCTGGAAAAGGCTTGTAAGCAAATAATAAATTATCCTGGAATCATCTTTGGCAAGTTTAACTGTGTTCTAGTTCATTTTAGCTGCTTCTTTCGCCTGGTAAAGCACAAATTGGCTTTACCAGCAGGCTGCTAAAGAAGCTCCTCCACCTGGCCTTTGTGGATAACATTCCCAAATGATTTTTATTTTCATTCCTAAGTATTCATATGGAGGATTTTTGAATGACACCACAACATGCAGCACTTGGGGATGTCTAATTATTGATTATTTTAAGAACACCACCACTCTGTGCTGGCAGACTATTCTCCCCTGACTGGATTGCTGCAGTGCATCCTTGAGCTTGACTGGAAATAATCATGCAAACAATGACCCATTTAATGGCAAACAACAGAGGAAGATGACTGCTGCCTCCATAACTAAACCCTGGATGTGTTAGAATGAGATACATTCTTGATTCTGAGCACAACACCACTGTCACCTGTATTAATATTCTGAGAGAGGAATTAGAATTATGAGGCTCTACTGAAGCCAGTTGAATTAGCTGATGGCACAACTGCTGTAGCAGATTCAGACCACCTGATTAGCACGTCTTAATTAGCATAGATTTAATAAGCATAACAGATTTTTTTTCAGCATGTGGAAAAAGAAATGACAAAGAAACTTATCACAAAATCAGAGATTAATCATAGAATATCCTGAATTGGAAGGGACCCATGAAGATCTTGCAGAATAATTATCTTCTATAGCTAGACTAGTACCTGTGATCTCTTTAGGAAATCAATTCAAAGGAATTATTGATTCTGAAGGTTTCCATCCTAACAACTAACACTGAGGAATCATCCAGCTTTCAACTCCATGGACACACCAGAGTGCACTAAACAATGTGTTAGGTGGGACCAAGGATCTTCACCATCTGTGGACAAAGGGTGCAGGGCACCTCATGTGAGAAATCCAGCTTTTAGTCCAGAAGGAGTAGAGCACAGCCATCTATTTAATGTCCATCGTCACCCTAAGCAGACGGGGGACACACACTTGCAGCTGGTGCACTGCAGAGCTGCAGTTAAAATATAGAAACAAGCCCTGCCTTTCACTACACATTGTTCATTTAGCTCTGACAAGTGACACTGTTCAACATGCCAACCTCGGTGACATTTCAGCTCTCCCGACAGGGGAAGAGGACAGCATTTCAGTAAACAGATTTAACTACAGCTTCACTGAGATACAGTGACCTACATCCTTAAAGATACCTTCAGGTACCAAACTCAGTATTTTTAGTCCTGTCTTACTCACTTACTGAGAGCTGAGTGATTTTAAAATGTTGTCATCTCCACCAGCAAACCTGCCAGTGTGTAGTGATGGGAATTGGATGGGACCAGAGGAGGAAGAGCAATCTTGGGTCCTGAGCCTACATGGGCTCGTGACCTGCATGGAATATTTATACCATGAGGTAAACAATCAATGTTTATCAATGAGATAAACAATCCATATGGGAAGAAGAACACACTGGCATGGATTCATAATCATAGAATACTGGCTGCCTGATCTGGCTGGGGATGTCATGAGCAGCGGGGATTGGACTACATGACCTTTAAAGGTCGCTTCCAACCCAAACCGTTCTGTGATTCTATGATTCTAAAATTGGAGTCTTTCCAGTCAGAGAAAGTCTGTGATGTTTCTAAGCCAGACAAGCCAGAGACAGACTACTCTGACTCTTTGAAAAGCAGCTTTGGAACAGGAGCAGTATAAAAGTTGCCTGTAGCAATACACAGAGGGACACCAAGAGAGCTGAAGAGGGACTTTACACAAGGGCATGGAGTGATAGGTCAAGAGGGAACGGGCTCAAGCTGAAGGAAGGTAGATTTAGATTAGGTATTAGGAAGAATAATGAGGGTGGGGAGGCCCTTGTCCTGGTTGCCCATGGAAGCTGTGGCTGCCCCATCTCTGGAAGTGTCCAGGGCCAGGCTGGATAAGGCTTGGAGCAATCTGGGATAGTGGAAAGTGTCTCTGCCTATGGCAGGGGGTTAGAACAAGATAATCTTTAAAGTCCTTTCCAACCCAAACCATTCAGGGCTTCTACGACATATTTCTCAAAAGGTCCTTCCTTCGCTTTGCAACAAAGACAAGACAGATTTCTTGGGCCTGAAGAGAAACGGGATTATTTCAGCCGAGACCACTCCTAAAATCCAATGTAAAAGCTCTCTGAGCTTTGGAGACCCACGTGCTGCTGTCCTTACGTTTCGGAGAGGCGTGGGGGCTGTCTGAAGCAATCTGCCTCATCCTGGTGCCGTGGCAGCTGAGCGCCACCAGCCTGGAGATGATGGCGGTTTTGCCGAAGCCGATATTCCCGACGATCACCACGCCGCGGTTGACGCTGGCGTTGGAGCTCTGCAGCTGCGCGTCGATCTCGTGGAACACCCAGTCCCGGCCCACGAACACGGACTCCGTGGTGATGCTGGGCACCTCGAAGAGCAGCGGCTTCAGGGAGATGTCGGGGGGTCTGTAGGGCGCGAAGCGCACTGGAAAGGGAGAGACGGGAAGAACATCAGCATCCACGCCAGAGGGGGAAAGCGGAGTTTGGAAATGGATGTTTATGTCACACAGAAATCTCTCCGTTAAAAAAGGTGAAAAGAAAATACAATTCTGTATCATCCACAGGTTTGTTGTGAAAGCATCTGTCCCATCTACAGCATTTTCCACCAAAGGCATTGAGGATTTTACAGGGAGTAGCTTAAAGCTGGGGGGAAATTGTGTCTGGAGAAATTAATTTTCTTCTTAAATCCACCACAGTTAAAGGCCCTGGGCAAAATGTTGCACTCTGGACAGCACCTTCTGGGAGACAGGACTGATGGTTCAACACAGAGACCCACAACGTGTGTTCACCTGTTCAATCCAAGCCCCCAGTCTCAGCACATAAAAGTGTTCAATCTAAGCAAAGTAATTAAATCTAAGCAAAGTTATTTCAGTTCTTCTCAAGTAAGTTAAACCAGATTGCTGACAGGATGTTCCTGCTTGGCAATTAAAACATCTTCTCTTGTCACAATGAAAAACGGTGTTTTAAAGCACCGTAAAGTTATCAAGAAGAGCAAGAAACACCTCCCCAACAGACCATGTGTGCTGGTGCTGATGAAATAATATGCAACTTCTGGAGAGCCCAAGCAACAAATTAAAATGCTGAATTGAAACACTCCCTGCCACATGCAGCCAGTCTCTTTCCTGTGGCTGAAAACTTCAATTCAAGCAACCCAGATCTGGGTGTATTATGTTAAACTAAGCAAATGTCTGAGTTTATTTCCTTTACTTGCTTTAGACTGCAACTTTTGGACAGTAGGGAAAATTTCTTCACTTAAAGTGCTGGCACAGGCTGCCCAGGGCAGTGGTGGAATCCCCATCCCTGGAGGGATTTAAAAGGATGTGGCACTTGTGGATATGGGTCAGTGGTGGCCTTAAGCAGTGCTGGAGGAATGGTTGGATTTGATGAACTTACAGGATGCATTTCAAACCTTAATGATTTAGTGATTCTTTCAAGTGTCATCTTAAACATCTACATCCACTGGGATGAAACCAGTTCCTTTTTTTACCCCAGTTCCTTTTTTTTTACTTTTCTGTGCCTGAAAAGGCTAAACTATTTTTCAGTGTTTCTAAGAAGCACGTGAAACTCTCTTACCCCCAAGACAACAGTATTAAACACGTACTGTGAGGAAAATCCCTTGAAAATTATTAAAACAACTTAAGGAAAGCGTACCACTGCCATATTACATATCCAGATCCACAATATACTGGGGGAGTGGGAACTATCCTCCATCCCAAACCTCACCCAAAAATCTTGGTTCTTGCCATCCTGCAGCACTGCTGACATTTGCTTTTTGGAGAAGAAAACCCACAGTACATCGCAGCCATCAGCTTGTGCCTTGGCTTACAGCAAACCTGAACAGCCTCAAATTCCCAGGGATGAAAATAGGGAATGCAAAAATTGCCTTCCCCATCCTATTAAAAATCTGTCACTGGCGTGAATCGTCACACTCAGAGTGTTGGGATTCCTCTATTGCTCCCCTGCTTAAAATAATTGATTTAACAAAACAGAGCAGAGACAATCTCCCGTTTAGTCTCTCTCACTGGGATTTTGGAACACTGGGAACACACAGTGGGCTGTAATGTGTCCCCTAGCACAGGGCCAGGATTGTCCTCGCTATTTCAGCCCACTGCCAAGACTAGGGATATTAAAATTAAACACAAGTTTAGGATTTCCAGCTGCAACAAAGAGTTGCTGTTTGTAACAGCCTAGATCAATGCAATTTCACAGCAATAGCTGCAAAAAGCAGCATTTCAGGGAAGAACCACCCCTTGCATATGCAGTGACATGAAAATATTTCCAAACAGTGATAGGTTTGCTTTTTCACATCTTCTTCTCCCTCTCTTCTTAAAAACAGCACAGCACTTCAGGTAGGATCAGAAACAAATTTTTAAAAATTGAAACACTGCTGTTATGATAATGCAACTGTCACAAAAATGGGGGGAAAAAAAACCCAGAACGCAAAAGGAAAATATGTAGTGCTACAAGGGTTTTACAAGTGTGTCTGGAAAACAATTTGATTCTGTTCCTACAATAAAGTTGAATGTTTTGGATGCAATCACTGCAAATTACACAGCCTTGGCAAGCTGCTGCCTCTGAACATATGGAAATTTGGTCTGTCAAACTTTGCTTTCTTCACTTACTGCCTGCTAATGCACTTCTAGAACTGCCTCAGCAGCCAGGAGGATTTCATTACAGACTGCCATTCAGAGCTCACAAACCCCCTCTTTGGGGGCTCGTGTGTTTGGTACGAAGCCCAGTCAGGCTGTACCAGGTCGAGCACGCTGGGTGAAAACCCAGCCTGTGCCTTCCAGCTCCCCATTTCCTCACCCTAAGATGGTGGGCTCAAAACAAAAAACAACTCCTAGAGAACAGGAAAGTTTCATGTATGGCCAAAAGAAATCCCTCTTCAATGCGTAGGGGAGAATAAACCAGTCTCATGGCACAGAAACAACCTGAAAATATCCCAAATTAGCTTTCTCGACCATTTACTCATCTGTGCAACAAAAAATTAGGGGGCTGAAGCATTAGCCTGGTGATGTGCTGAAGACTCAGGGCTGTTACAGTGACTGCTTAAGCACGTGGTGGAAGACTGAGCTCAGATTAAAAGAGGGATGAAGGGTGGGCTGAAAACCCAAAGACATGGAGCAAATCGAGCTGGAGCTGCCTGGGAATAAGCAAAACACTAAAATGTCAGCCCTGGCCCCTCCTCTCATTGCTAACGTCTTTTTTGTGGCATTTGCCACAAAGAACCACAAAAATTTCCCCTCTCAAAAGGCTTTTTAGAAGGCAAAGAGCTGCCTGAATACGGGCATTGTCAGCATCCCTACAAGCGCTGGCTGAGCTGGTGGCCCCGTCACTGGGCTCCTTCCCTACTGGCACACTGCAGAATGCAACAGGGAACTGCAATCCCCAGCCTTGATTGGAAAAAAATAGGAAAAAACAGAAGTAGTCCATAAAATTTCTCATTTTTATTAACTTATCAAAGTCTTAAGCCCAAGTAGACCAGCTGAGAGCTGAGGGGATTCATTCTGGAGAAGAGACAAGAGAAGGCTCTGGGATGACCTTACTGCAGCCCTTCAGTGCCTAAAAAGGCCCCAAGAGAGCAGGAGAGGGACTTTGGACACGGGTCTGAAGGGACAGGACAAGGGGTAATGGCCAGAGGGCAAGGTTGGATGAGGTATTGGGCAGGAATTATTCCCTGAGAGTGTGGGCAGGCCACAGCCCAGGGTGCCCAGACTGGCTGTGGCTGCCCCTGGATCCCTGGAAGTGTCCAAGGCCAGGTTGGATACTGGGGCTTGGAGCGTCTTGGGACAGTGGAAGGTGTCGCTTCCCATGGCAGGGGTGGAACTGGATGAACTTTAAGGTCCTTTTCAACCCAAACCACTATAGAATTCTGCTTTTCACACAGACATGGATGAAATGGCTGCTGCCCAATTCCCCACCAGACACCCCCAGGCCTGGAAGCCCCGAGGGCCCTGCTGTGCTCCTACCTCGCAGGTCCTGCTGTGCCCGGGCGCTGGCCACGCTCTGCCGCGGCATCCGCAGCGACGTGCGCAGGGGAGTGTGTCTCTGCTCATCCAGGTAAGCCAGATCTTCCAGGTGGGCTGAGCTGGTGGCTGCCAGGAGGAAGCAAAGAAGTACATCACACCTGGCTTTTGGATCTCTTACTCTGGTTATTGTATTTTTCAGTTTTTAATCAAAATACACGGAGGTGTAACTACCTTGAGACAACAGAGCTGACGTGAACCAAGCACCATTTCCCCTAGGAGGGAGTAAAGTGTTTTGGTGACTTTTTCTCATGCTTCATTGGTATTTGCTCTGCTCTGGCTGGCATTCTCAAATAAAAGAAGATATATGGAAAACGGAGACATGGAGTCTCTTGTATCTGATCTCAGTTCTGCCAATCACAAACTCAGTCACATCTGTGCAAAGCTGACACAGACACTCAACATTTCCTACAGGCGAAAGACAACTAAGCTCAGCATTAACTCTTTGAGCAATGTCCCATTTGCAGACAGACTTAAATCAACCCAGAAACTACACCAGGTTTCCCTTTCCCATCATTCAGGCACAAAGATAATGAGGTTAAACTGCTTGGGGAAAACCATCCATATAAATCCATTCCTTAAACCCCGTAATTTTCTGGTGCCGTAAGTATATGGGAGCTGATATGTGATAATTTGATGATAAAATGTTAAGCCAAATCTTGAATTCTCATCATAGTTTCTTCCACAGTTTAACCAGGGACATGAACTGCGTTAGCTGACGTAGTACTTCAAAGCAGCAAAATCTCTATCAGAAAATAAACATCCAGAAGGAAAAGTTGTTCCTGAACTTTACTGGATAGATAGTTTCCTCTTGAAATAGTATTTGCCTCTAAGTGCACCAAGCAAGTCAACAACTTCCAAAGACCATTAAATCAACCACATGTATTTAAATTTATGGTGCCCAGCCTACTCTGTTTGCTTTGGAAGGTGTTTGCACAGTGTCATTTATAAGGAATTCATCTAAGGCAAGCAGGCAATGCAAGCAGAGTTTTCGAGTTTTTTTCTATCCCCTCTCTCCAGTCTGAAATCTCAGGTTTTCTACTGCACCCCCATGCTCTGGGCTTGTATTTCACCATCTATAAATCTCATTTCTACAGAGCTTTTAGGTCTGTGACTGGCCAAAGTGGGATTAAAAAGGAAAACTAATCCAGTTATGCAATGCAGCCTGGCTCACCAAGGGATGCTGATTTAACAGACAATATCCCAGGCTCTTTGGGGCATCTCTCAGAATCATCTCTGGGTTTTCAGGAGCAGCGTTCGCCAGGACTCAGAATTCAAAGTGTGGATTTCTCCACATGTCTACACAGACACCATGTTTTACCCCAGAGAAGTTATCCAGCAAGAAAAAAACCACAGGGAAATAAAGGAACAGGAAGTAATTCCAGGCAAGCAGCTTTGCAGCAAAGCTTTAATATTTCTAATCCCATCACTTTTTTCTGCCCTGCTGTTACCAGCTTCAGGGAAACGCTCAGCAGGCTGGTAAAAGACATCAATAAGGTATGGCACAGCACCATTTAGGAATGTTTCAAAGAGCAGACATGAATTTAAATGAAAATAATGTTGATTTTATGCCAAGACAAAAAATGTCAGTCACTAGAAAATGCCAGGCGCTGTGAGGTGTGAGATGTAGGGGCACAGTCCACCAGGAGAGATGGGACCCAGAGCAAATCCTCTGTAGACAGAAAGCACCACCATTCCCTTAAGTCCAGAGCTCTTAAGCTCTTCAGAGAACATCAGACACTTGATTTTACTCGCAATGAATCCTTTGAAATAGTAGAAATGGCTATGATGTCTTGGCACCTTAAATCCAAGATGTTTGCATTGTAATGACAGTATAGAATCTCGTTTTTTTTCTTTTTAAACATATTCTCCCGTAACTTTGTTGTACGATTTTGTAAAAAAGGCATTTCAAGCTGCTGAAATAACCATTAACCACCATCAGAAACAGTTTTCCACAGAGGAGTTTTCCATTCAGAACCAGTAAGTCAAACAAAAACCCAGCTTTTATCATTCTTATGGATGATGACTCCAGGAAAGAGATTTTTTTCTTGGATAAGGATGCACAAGAAGGCCTATGGTATCTGCGTGCTGTGTCTGGCTCTGACCTTAAGGCACAAACACGAATTTCTTACCTGCTACTGAATTTGGCCGTGGCATAAGGTAAAGAGGAATTGACTGCACTGACTGGGACAGGACTGTCTCCAGGTTCCTCTCAGGGATTTTGTTGAGGCTGTAGGTGGAGGCCGACATGTTCTCGTCCACGCGGTACAGGCAGGAGTCCATGCTGGATTTCTGGGACTGCCACTGTTTCAGGTTTCCCCCAGATCCAAGTTCCTTACTGCTTTCCCCTCCGTATTTAGTACGTTCCACATTTTCAGAGTAACTTGTCAATGTAGCTTGAAGGAAAAAATTATAAACAAAATGAGTAACGAGGCAAGAATGGCTTGAACACACGCTGCTCAATGCTGAGCTGAGCCATGCAAGAGCCAAAAATGATCTTCATCATATTTACCACATCCACATAAATCAGAGATTATGGATTTTAGTTTAATGATAGTGTTTATGCTTATGACTTCTAAAAGAACATTTAAGCTCTCATGTTTCGGCTCATACTGTTAAAAGCCATTTGTAATTACAAAGAGTATTAAAAATTCTGTGCTGCATTGTATTCAAATACAGAATACAATTTTTGTTCCAGAAAGAAGACAAATTATTTAGGAAGAAACATTACCATGTCTCTTCATGTCTTTCAACTGGCATCATAATTTCTACCTTTCCACTTCCAGGAAATGTTTGCAGAAGTTTGCAAAGTCTCGCAAGGTCTGACACCGAGAAGCCTCCACTGACCTGCCTGAACAACCAGCTCCCACGGATGAGTTTGGTTCAGAAACTGAACCCCTTATCTCATTTGATTGACAGTTTTTTATGAAGCTTTAACTGTAATCCACTGTATTATTTCATTCTACAGATGAGGATTGTAGCTATATTGACTTTCCTACTGGGAAGTGACCATACTCAATTGATCCAGAACATCCCCATATTCTCTCCATTTTTATTAGCCCCTGGCTGTAAATCCCTTTGGGCTATTGACTTTCCTCTCATCTTTAGTCCCCAATATATTCATTCAAGGTCATAATCTCAGTCACTGAGACAAGGTCCCAACACTCACAGCAGCTTGTCTGAGTGTGTTAGAGAAACAGGGAATGATTTGGGTTAGAAGGGACCTTACAGACCACCCAGTCCCACCCCTGCCATGGGCAGGGACACCTCTCACTATCCCAAGTTGCTCCAAGTCCCATTCCCAACCTGGCCTTGGACACTTCCAGGAACAACCTGGGATAGTGGAATTTAGAAGCCACAGCTTCTCTGGGAAACCTGTTCTTTATTCCTTCTGATGGACTCCACAACAGCTTCAATCTTCACCCCTATTTCTATGGCTTGGTCAGTACTGGGTTTCTTTCTAGGGAGTGGGCTCAGTATCTTTGCATCCCATCAAATGTTCCAAAATTTAGTTACTTGCAATGTGTTTTGAAATTTAAAATCAGCACATGCATCTGCTAAGAACTGGTATTTATTTGTTGGCATTTACACATAGGCTTGTTGTCAGGTAAACATATTTATGATTTAGGGTATCTGCTTATTTTTTCTTATTTTATTATTCATATTTTCTTATTTAGGAAAAGAAAATTAGTTTCACACACTTTCACTGTTCACACATTTCTCTTGCTCCCTCATATTGTCTAAGAAATATGTTTGAAATGACTATAAAAAACTCCATTTCAAAGAATGGGTTGGCAGGGCAGGGTATGCCATGTTTTCTATTCACATGAGAAAAAAAACCACATTGATCCATTTGAATCCATTAATTTTAAAAGCCTATCTCAGTATGTGTCTAATTAGTACTTGTAGAAACAAATCAGCAGCTGACATCACTCATCTTCCAATACATCAAACCAAGGAAAAACAAAATAACCATGTGTCAAAATAAGTTTTCTCTGAGTGAAACAACAAAAAAGAAAAAAAAGCTATTAAGTCCTGCTGCCCCTTTTTCTAATCAACAATTTGTTTTCATTTTAAACATAATTTTCTCTGGTTTACACTAAAGCTGTTTTATGGGCAAACTCGTCATTGAATCAGGTATTTAGGACTGTTCCCTGTGGATTAATTTACCTGCTGAACAGCCCTGGATGATCTAAATGCTGCTACATATGCTGAAGTGACAGCTCTATGGATTTAATCTCTTCTAGGAGCTATTATAAACCAAAAAAATTTTAACTTTAGTTAAAAAGCAAAAGCATCAGGTCAGCTGTGAGTCAGCAACATGAACTGACACGTTGAGCACACGTCCCATAGTGTGACCCCCACAGCTGCTCAGACACTACACCTTCACGGTGACAACTGCAGAAAGCAAATTTCAGAAAGATAATTCCAGAAGATTTTCATTACCTGCAACTACTAAGATGCAAAGTGATATTCAGGGGAGAAAAGCTGTGCATGCCAAGGTGGCAGATAAATACAATGAAAGTGCAAAGATTTGGGCAGCTCTGAAATGGTCAGGGAGTTGGATCAGGTGATCACTGTAGGTCCCTTCACACTGAAATATTCTATTCTATTCTATTC